>OZ037936.1:3743507-4043858 GCA_964035585.1 Polytrichum formosum
AAACATTGGGAGTAACAAAGGAAAAATTTCCATCATCATCAGTAATTGAAACATCAAAGACTTTCTCCCAATCACGATAGCTGTGAAAAAAATCTGCCCCAAGTTTGTTCACATCTGTTTGTAAGGCAAAACGTCCAATAGGCCTGGAAATCATATGGAAAAGAGGGATGTTGAGCTTAGATTTCTCTATCGGTATGATCTTCAAAGATTCTAAAATATCCACAATATTAATTTTTTCAGCAATTAAAACATCCCTAACCGCATTCTCATAATGTGGGTGAACATCGGGAAAAACTAGGAGGGGAGATACCGAAGGTGACAACGAATTGATGTTGGAATCTGCCATCTAGGAAAAACAAAAAATACATATAAAGATAGACCAAACAATAATAATGAAATCTGGTCATATAATTAATAACTCAAAAATGGAAACACCTAAAATGTATATATTCAAAGCCCCAAAATAAATTAAAAAACCAATACAATTGAAGACTAATTACACAAATCAATGCAATAAATTGCAACCTAGAATGTTGCCACAGTAGTGCTGAAATCTACGTGAAACGAAAATTTTCGAGAAATCTTCCGATCGCTGATATCTGCGATTATGGAGGCTTGCAGAAAAAGTAGAAAATGTCCTAAACATCTGAAATTTTCCACAATAACATAGGGAGGTTTTCAACCCACAGAACAACTTCAAGTCAAAAAGATGAAATGACAAGAAGTTCTAGTCTTTAGAAGTTTAAGCCTCTTACAAATACTCCCAATCCCTCATGTCTACTACCGCAAAACAGCCTCCAAAAACATGTGAAGTGCCGTACGGGTTTTCAGAGGCTCCTTTGGACTTTTGGTAAGGGGGATCAAAGTGGTGTGTAGCACCAGAGGGGGTGTGCGGTTCCGTACACCTCTTTGACCCCCCACTCGAATCCCAAAGGAGCCTCCGAAAACTTGTGCGGCACTGCACGGGTTTTCGGAGGCTCCTTTGGAACTCTCGCCAACTTTCTCAAAGGAGCCCTTGAAAACCCGTGTGGTGCCACACTAGTTTTTTGCACCTCCTTTGGAATCCCTCAAAGAAGGTGAAAAAAACTCATGTGGCACCGCACGGGTTTTTAAAGGCTCCTTTAAGGTACTAGAAAGGATCCTCCAAAAACTTGTGCGGTGCTGCACAAGTTTTCGGAGGATCCTTTCTAATACCTCAAACTGCCTCAAAGATGCCGTACGGATTTTTTCTACCTCCTCTGAGGCAGTTTTCAAAAGCTATAAAAAAAACATTGCATTCATCTTATTCTATTTTTTAAACACATGTACAAATTTCAAATATATTATTATATTTGATTTATACAAACATGGTTTTCATTGCACACTTTGTTTTCTTTACATTTTTGGAACATTGTTGCCGCTTCTTCATCTCCGTCTTTGTTGCTACCATTTCTCCCTCTTTCTAATTTATTTATGGATGTTTCTACTGCCATTGTTTTGCCAACAATCTATTCATACATAATACACCATACGATTTCAATCCACATTCTTAACTTCTAACTCTATCAACATCTTTTACAACCTAGTACCTCACCAAAAGTTTCATGATGGTTCTTCTCATACATCTCCATGAAGTTAGTCAAATGAGCTTCTCTAAACCCTAAAACCCTTATATAGTGATTTTTTCAAGGTTGCCAATGTGAACACAGTCGTAGTTTTTTTATAACATAACTTGCACATAGTTGCCAATGAGAACACAATATGCAATGCATGCAAGTCTGGATTTGGTAGATTTAAATTCTTTTATGATTCATTTAAATAATTTTTAACAACCTTTACCAAAAGTCTATTATTATATAGAGAAGTAAATTCAATTATACTATCTACCTTCTCTAATATATAATTGTAACAAAACTTCATAAATCGTAATTAACAAACCAATGATTAACAACTCAACATACTTGGTGTATAAGAACTGGTTCTTCTTGGTCGGGCAGGTCCAAACGAGGGATGATGCGGCTCTAATGCGAAACACTTTTCAAATGGTGTTGTTAGTGGATCTTCTGGCGGTGGTGTTGGAGCTTTCATGTCCCTTACGGCTTGCGAAGTTCAAGCAGAACCCTTGTCAGCCATAAACCCCCACCTCTTTGCGTCTGTGGTCCAAGTGGAGGTCCATGGCTCACATGTCCTAGCTAACCCCTTAGCTTTGGGAACCCCGTGTAATGCACTGCTGCAGCATACTCATGTAATGCAGTGATGCAGAAACCTCATGTAATGCAGAAACCTCATGTGATGCACTGCTGCAGAATACTCCTATGATGCATTGATGCAGAATACTCTTATAACGCACTTATGCAGAGTATTCATGTAAAACACCACTGCAGAGCCTGATACAAAACCTAATACAGAGGACTGCTGCATAACCCCGGGGAGTGCACTTAATGCTAAGACTAGGAATCACGTGAGTGCGTACTTTCGACCCCCTATGTATGTACTAAAAAATCATTTAAAATTTGTTAAAATAATATGAAGTTGTTAAACACAATCTAAAGTTCTTGTTGTATAAATTTCAAAAAAATACTCACTTGTAAATATTTTTAAATTGATTTTTGAAGCGAAAAACAACACATTTCAGTTCAAACTTCTATAAAAAATTTAATAAGATTTTAAAAACTTTTGGTCCTGAAATTTACACCAAATGATAGATATATACGTAATGATTTAGCACCTAAAAAATATTAATTTAAAAACTATTTCAAGGTCAAGTACATAGGGGGTATGTTATTAAAACGCACTCACGTGTATTCCTAGTCTTAGCATTAAGTGCACTCCCCGGGTGCATAACATAATGCAGAAGATTAAGATGAGGACTAATGCAGGATATAATGTAAGAACTAATACAAAGACCAATGCATGAACTGATGAAGTGAAAGATGAAGCAACAACTTGTATGCTCATGAATTTAGGATCTCAAAGGTTAATGCCACTAGACAATCAACACAACTCCTTAATAGGGTTCAAAAACCCTATCATTCAACATTCATAGGGTGCATAAACCCTTTTATCTAACCTTCATCTTGCTACACTCCTACACACTCCTTGCATCTACCTACCTAAAAAGAGAGGAAAGAGAGATAGATCGTCCTAACCACAAGAAAGAAGGAGTTACAAGTGACCTCATGAGAGCCTTGACCTAGTGAGAGAGATCCTAGTGCAAGAGGTCCTAGTGCAAACGATCCTAATGTGAGAGATCCTAGTGTAAGAGGTCCTAGTGCAAATGATCCTAGTGTGAGAGAGAGAATGAGCCTCCGTGCTCTCCTCCATGGGACTACCCCCTCCAACCACAAAGCATTCCTAACCGTAGATCAAACTATACCTACATCTAATGGTTGGCATCCACGGCCTCCATCACCCTAACCCTTGATCTAAATTCCAAGATCCAACGGTTGGCACCCACGGCCGTCACTACCCTAGCCACCTTTCTCCAACCCCTACATCCAACGGTCTTTGTTCGCCAACCTAGATCCAACGGCCTTCATCCGCCCTGATCTCATCCGCTTGACATCATCCTCCGTTCATCGCCATCCTTCGTTCGTCTCCGTCCGTCTGCTGTCATTCATTGTACTGCACTGTCCTCCGCTGTCATTCGATGTTATTCGCAGTCATTCGCTATTTTCCACTGTCATACGTTGACTTCCGCTGTCATTCACTGTCTTTCGCTGTCATTCACTGTCATACGGTTGTCATTCGCTACCCTTCTCTGTCATTCGCAGTCATTCGCAGTCCTCCATTGTCTTCCACTGTCATACGTTGTCTTCCTTCATACTAACTAATTAACCAAACATAATTCCTACCCACTAACTTCCTTGTTTTTGTAGGCCGTGAGCCTAAACTCAAACCGTGAGCGGTTTGAGTGGCTCATACTAACCAACCCATCAATTCCTCTAACTCCAATCCCAACACAACACCCGCTCATCACTTCAAACTAAATCTTAAATTTAAACACAAAAGCTTCACTCTTTTTATAATTTTGAGTAATCGAAGAAATGCCAAAATCAAGTTTTAAGAAACTTTAAGGTTAACACCACATGTGAGCACCATATTGGGCTCACAACCCTTGTTCTTCTCCTCAGGTTTCCGTTTATTATTGATATGTCTTAATGCAACAACATAATTTGCCTTGTCAGTTGCCATCATGGTTGTTGCAGCTGCCACAACTGCTTTGCGGCTATCAACTACTTCTGAAGGTAACTTGGACCACCATTTCGCAACTGTTTTCGTCCCGCTAATCATAGGTGTCATTTGAAGCACCGAATCATCTATCGGCGACAATAATTTTTTTTTCTTCAGCTTAAATTTGATGTTTCTCCATCCCTTTTGCTTTGCATGAAAAAATAATCCAGTTTCTCCGCCATAATTATGACCTTCTCAATGTTTCCAGAATTTTGTCCAATACCCGTGATCATACCTCCGTTGCCCAAAAAGTCTTCCGTTATCCAGAGCTCCACCTCAATTGGGTTTTTATATTTCATCCAGTAGCTGTAGTCATAAAACGCCGTTGTGACAGATATTGCCCCCGCGTCCATGATTGTACCTTGAGTGTACACAAATAATACATGTCAATACCTAAATTATGAATTAATTATATATCATATTAATCTAAGTATTGCAAAAATGAAACAAATGTTTATATTTCTAAAAACAAAATTATATTTCTTGGACTTGATAATATATTACATACTTGTTATACATATAATAAAAAATAATTAACTATCCTAAAGGTTTCCATTAAAAAAATTGAACATTGGAGCAAAACAACATCAAGAACATTGATTTCTTGTACCTGTTTGTAAAATATTGTAAGTCAATTGCAATTTCGGAATTGCTATAGCTTCACCAATCGTATTTGTATATATGTTTGATCATTGAACCTGCACATAAATAAAGAAATAATGATTGCATCGAGGATGAAATTATGTATTACCCACTTTCAAAACTGACTACTCATGCAACACATGACAAAAAGACAGGCTGAGATATCGGTGGTCTCTCGAGCAGCATTACAGTATACCAAGGTGGCACTCTGGCCACTTAGAAGCGATGACCATAACGGCCTCAGTAAGCAACTCCAACTTTGTACTTATCTCTAGTGTCTCAGACAAACTCTTACCTTGAGCAGTACAAACACATGCAATGTCAAATAATCATTGCCTTGACCCTGTACCTTCAAGCATTGAAACGTGATACACCAATCAAGTAGCCAATCTAAAGGAGTAAATACATCAAACATAACCCTACAGATTCGAACCCCCGAAAAAATTAAGGTCAATATATGAGCAATAAGGATAATGTTCCTCCATCTATCAATCATGTTACACCAACCCATGAACATAGTCGTGGAAGTCACGGACAATTCTCATTGGGGAGACGAATTTTGGCATCTACATCTGGCCATAATCGACGCAACAGTTCCCCTTTGAATTCGGCAGGGAGATTGTACAAGAGCAAGGAACACGTTGGTATGTACCTAATAGATGGAAATGGAACAGTGATAGGAAGAGGAATTTTGGAGATACAAATTCAACTAGGCGACAAAGTTGGAGGTTTGATTTTGTTTCCCCATCAATGCGCAGTCCGTATTTTAGAAGTTCATACAACAAGACTTGCTGATAGAAATGAAGATGGCGAATCAATGGTAGATTGCATTGGACAAATTATTCAATGGTCAAAGGACTCAATCTAGGCGATTGAAGGTTACAGTAATAATAGTCAAAATTTAAGTGAGGTCGCCCGCCATTTTGATTTTTTTGAAGAAGGACCTTTTGGATTCAGAGGCAATGAAGAGCAACATTCAGACTTCAGAAGTGAAGATCAAGACAGAGGAGGCAATGATTCACAAAATGAACACTGCCCGTTAATGATACAACACATATGCAGTGTATCCGGAGTTGATGGATTGCCACAAAGTTCACAAAAGCGAAAGTATGTGATGGTTCAACGTGTATCGCAGGAAAGAAGACCACAAAAAATTGGGATAGCACGGTCTGAAAAAGTTACACTAAAAAATGTGCAGATGGACTTGCGATCAAGAAGTTGCTCAAAAAGATGTTTGGAGAAGTTGGAAGCAAGTGTTGTGTTGATGAAACGATTCAAAGCGTGGGGATCAGAGAAGTATGAAGAGAGGGCATCTTGGATTCTCGAGAACCTTACAGATGTATACAACATCAAAATGGATAAGTTTGAGACCAAATTTTGTGGGCAATGCATTTGCAATGGTTGCTATGCGATCGCACTTGGATAATCAAGGAGGAGGATAGAAGAATTGAAATCTGACATCAGAAGCAGGGGGATTGTTTCGGAAGTACATGACGTGTATTGCAATGGCAGAATATCGGCGGTACACGAAAATACATCCCATGTACCGCGTACATCATTGGGGGTACAAGCAATGAAGACAATCTTTGAGAGATTTGTAAAGGAAGCTGGATGTATTCAACCCTATAGGCAATGTCGAAGAAGGAGTGATAATGAAATGGTGCCGTTGGTACTACTACCCGTAAATACTACACGAAAGGATGTTTTCCATGCCGTGTCAACAAATGCGGAAAAATTGACAGTTGAAAAATCTCCAAGAACTTGTTCATTTTATCGTATGTGGCGCACGGAGCATTCCTATGTACAAATACCACCAAATTCTCAATTTTCCAAATGCCAGACCTGTTGGGAATATCGAACGTGCTTGGAGTCAAGTTCCACAAACCCAACACATAAACATTTGATTCAGGAAAATTTCCTACTACATCAGGCATTACAGATTGAAGAGAGGAGGGATTATTGGAATGCCAAAGATAATGCAAAATTATTTCCAAACGAATCTCTATGCTTCATCGTTGATGGGATGGACCAAAACACTACAATGGTGCCAAAGATACGATAATCGGTGAAGGGAATCGATATGAAGACCCATTTATGTGGTGTTCTCGTACATGGAGAAGGATTGTATTCGGATGTTTGGATTGACTCCCATCATAAGCATGATAGCAATCAAGTGATTACATCCATAATGTATGCAATTGCCGATGTGAAAGTTCGACGTGGTGGCATTCTCCCTCCAACCTTACGCATTCAAGCTGACAACTGTGGCAGAGAAAACAAGAACCAATACATGTTCGGTATGTGTGCTGCACTTGTTGGTTTGGGTTATTTTGCGGAGATACATTTAGGTTTTCTTCTTGTTGGGCACACGCATGAAGACATAGACCAAAAATTTAGTGTTATATCTGGAACATTCAAGCGGCAAGACATCGATTCAATGCAACAACTGTTAGACTTGGTGAAGGAAGACACATCTCCTACATAAACATTCAGAACTTCTCGTCACTTGGAATACATTTGGGATTGGAAGAAATTCATCATTCCGTACCTGTTTACAGGTCCAGACGCATTTGTGGGAATTTCCAAACCCAATCACTTCAAGTTTTATTTGAAACACAATAAGCCATTCGTTCAAACCAAAACTATGCTCGAGATTCAAATTGGGAGCCTGCAAATGGCTATCAATGCCTGAATGAATTGCCGGAACAAGGTTTAAAACCGGACTTTGCCAAAACGGAGGAGGCAACTGAACAAGAGATGAGAGCATTGGAAGAATTTATCAAATGGAAAGAACGATGCGTCTTGAAGTTGATGCAGGTTGAGCGTAATCTACAAGTCATTGACGATACAAAGTGGTTGTTACAATATCTCAACGAATTTCCTAAGAAGAGCAACTCAGAGTTGTGGGAACAATCGAGCTTTTGGCCCGAAAGTATGGAGTCGCAAAACCATGTTGAGAGGGAGGGGAATATGAATGGATTGGGAGGACTTCAAGTAGGCGAGGGCAGTCCGAACGCACCAACACCGAGTGCAATTTTGAATCATCTTCCAGCGGTACAAGAGGGGATATTTTGGGCCGAGACGCGACAAACCACGGAGCAAAAGCTCCAAACCTACAAGGAAGCAAGGACATATTCGTACGGTACATGTTACATCTTTGGAGGAAACCACATCGGATCCTTATCTGGAATTTGATCCATTTAACGATGTCAAAGTTGGACATTTTATTGCTATGAATAGCAACATTGATGATATGAGGCTGGGCATACCTTTTTTTCTAGGAAAGGTGAAGGCTACAAGAAATATTTCCATAGAATCAGGATGCATGAAGGTAATATGATATTGGCCCAAACCAACAATTCTACAAGATGACCCAGGCATGTGGACTCACAGATATAAAAACTGCCTAAAACGTAGATGGATTCCCTCTTATGAGCCGTCGAATTGGGTGGACTTAGATACATCAATCACCTCATGGGTACCATCTCCAAAAATCGAGACTTGTATGGTTGAAAAAAACATCGTGCAGAAAGATATATCCATTCCAAAAGCAATGACGTTTCATTTGTTGGAGCACATGGCAAATCAATCCCAAACAACAAACGATGAACAAGTGGACAACAATGCACATGCAACAGAAGACAATGACTTGGAGTAGCTGCAAAATAGTATACAAGTTTTAGCAGTAGACAATATGTTTATATATATATAGGTTGATTTGTTTCTAGTCTTATTATGTATTGATATTCCATTGTGTAATCTATGCATATATATACATGTTTGTGTATATATATAAATATATAATACATAATATTTTATTATAATTCTTTAATCTAAACATGTATAAAACTATGAGATGTATGCAAGGTTGCAAGTATTATGTTTATTCCGGGTTGCATTGATAAAAAGTGCAATTTTTGTCAATAATTTTTTGAAACCTCTAGTTTCACCTATATTCATGAGGGAGGGAGCAAGTGCGGTTTTCAAAGGCCATGGGCGGTTTTCCTCAATACTGTGTTCCAAGTAAATATGTTAATATTATACAATGTCCAAGCAACCAATTTGACCTTTGTTGGTAAGAAATGAGATCCATACTAAAAAGTTATAGCACAATGTAACTCCAAATAGTAAGTGACACTAAATACCATAAACGGTGTAGTGACCAATGACCATGCCCACCATGTTCTAAAGTTTCTTATTGGTTAAGAAATGAGTGACGCTTCGTTTTACAAAAGGTGCCCAAAATAGAAGTAACCTTGGATAAGTATGTCACAACATGGATGAGAAAGCATGTTACATAAAGAAATATCTATTCTCAAAATTATATATATATAAACACACAATCAAAAACAATATATCATGGTTTAAGTTCACTTTACACCATATCATGACTGTGGCTTTTCAAAAGTTATGTGGATTTCTCTTGGTCATGGTCTTTGGACAACCAACCATAACCATGAGAAATCTAAAACCATTTCTTCCCATAACCCTTGGTCATGTGTGGGAAAAAAACAATAAAATAAAAACTTAATTCATACCATTGAATTTAAAGATGAACCTTCAACTTTCCCCTTTGTAAAGTTTACATTACATGGTGGAAGTTTCAATTGAAAAGGTTGGTAGCCTCTATGTTACCTAAAGGCCGGGTCCCAAGTCCCAAGTCCCATGTCCCACTCATGTTAGCAAGTCCCAACATGGAGGCCAAGACCCAACTTTTGAGCCTCAAGAAACCATTAAAGTATGGTCTAAATGCATTATAGATAGATCTTGCTTATTATGCATAAAATCTTGAGACTTGTGTTGCAAGTTGGATTTTAATCTCAACACAAATCCCAAGCCTCACGTTAAAAAGATGTTGTCATGTAGGTATTCATGTCATACTTGGGACTTACGAATTGGGACCCCATGTGAAGTGGTAAGCCCCAACTTCCATGCTCTCAACGGCTGAGTTTAGGGTTAGGGGAAGTTATTATTTACTACAATTTGTTGTTGTCTACAAATAAAATGGCCATTGAGAATTTGAATGTAGATGTACATGTACAAATCACAATCCTAAAGTTTTAAGATATTTTTTGATAGTATTTGTGCTTGCTTTATGACATAAACGATTATTTGTTGGTAAATCTAGATTTAATCATTTCCCTAGCTTCACTGATCTATATTGGATGACCAAATTCTCATGAGCTACATCATATGGGTGAAAGAATAAATAAAAAGCAAAAGTGAATTGGAGATGAGGCATTTAATTTGTAAGCGAACCTTAGGATGAGAGATATTTAATCTAGAAGATGTTGGTTCCAACTCCAAAAAATTGGAACAATCCAAATGCACGTTCCGCAAAACATAGGAACAAATGCCAGAGTAGAACACGTACAATGTATGCCACGATGGGGAAGAAATGCCAATGGATTGTACTACAAACACATGTGTATCATGTATTCATGTATCTATGCAAGGTTGACTACATGATGGTGAACACCTTCCTGTATGTAATTGTAACTTTGAAGTACAACAAGGTCATGCACATCATACCCAAAGCATATAGGGTTGCAACTATTGTCAAGCACTAATAGTCATAACATATAATCAAGATGTGATGTTAGTACATTGTTGATATTTTTTTTATGAACTTCCAGTATATGTAGGTAATTGTAGCTATTTTCGAGTTTCATTTACTAACATTGAAATTACAATCATATATTAAGGCTTATACATTAGTCTTGTCTTTGCAAGATTTCTTGGCATTGATTGCACAATGACACACACAGTAGTACAACCACAAATAAGTTGGGAACCCTCCAAACCCCAATACTATTATTCCAAGACCAACACTATTACACTCATTAGCAAGGTTGTACACCACAAAACTCCACCACTCCTTTGTATTGCTCACCCACTTTTACATTTTCTAAGCATGTACTAAGATTTGTGGCCTAAGAAACCCTCATATCACTATCCTAACTACCACTTCTTATGTGGTCATCCTAAGGTTTACAAACATTGCTCTTATACTCATCCTGCAAAAATCTTCTCCTTTGCTAATAGTTGCCATTGGTTGCCTCCTCAAAAAGATCCTAATTATACCTTTGACTAACTACTTGGTAAGACATAACCCCTTGATATGGGAGCCATGCTAAAGCAATGAAGTTCTATTTCCAAATTGAACACTATATTAACCAATTGAATTAATAGAAACATTTGAAAATATTGTACCAAATTTAAAATAGCCATAATCTTGATATTGTAATATTAGCACCGAGGATACACATTTTAATTTTAGGGTCATTTTGCAAGTTCATTTCCAAAGCCCTACGGAGCAATGCAAGTGGTCATTTGCACAACACTTAAGGAAAATAATGAAATTTGAAAGAAAAAGAAGAAAAAGATCAAAACCTTGATATTTGTATCCTTGGCACCAAGTATATAAGTCCCAAAAAAAATTGGTCATTTTTCAAAGTAACTTCCAAAGCCTTATAAAGCGTTGGCAATGCCTTTTACAAAACATTTGAGAAATATAAAAGAAATTTTGAGCCAACTTCAAGGTTACCAAAATGTTGATATTTGTATCCTTGACACTAAGCGTATCATACATAATTCTTGGATATTTTTCAAGTTCACTTTAAAAGAGACCTTCTATGTGAGAGACAACTATAAAGCATTTGAAAGAGTAAAGTCAACTCTAAACTTACCAAAACTTTGATATTTATATTCTTGGCATCATGCATACAAATTCCAATTTCTTGGTATTTGTCAAAGCACTTCAAAAGCCCTATGAAGCACTACGAGGGCCAATTGTAAGCAAATTAAAAGTTACCAAAATGTTGAAATTTTTACCCTTGGATCCGAGGGTATAAATTCCAATTGTTTGGAGATTTTTTTGAAGCCACTTCAAAAGCCTCAAAAGGCGTTGCAAGGGCCATTTGTAAAGCATTTGAGAAAATTCAAAATATTACAGAAAAATTAAAAATTACCAAAATATTAATATTCGTACCTTTGGAATTGAGGATACATATTTCAATGTTGTGGAAATTTTTCAAAATCACTTCAGAAGCCTTGGGAAACGTTACAAGGATCATTTGTAAGTAATTAGAGAAAAATAAAAAATAATAATGAAGAAATTTAAAAGTTATTAAAACATTGATCATTTTTTATAAAATGTTATTTTGATTTTTTCAATCAAATAACCTAGTAGTAGTGATAAATTGGATTTAGATAGAAAAATATTAGGTCGGTTGGAGAAATTTAGATTTAGAAATTAGTTTAGTAAGTAAAATCCTAAAAAACAGGCAGCAATAAATTATTAGATTTTTTATTTATTAACTAAGCTAAAGTCAATCAATGAATAGTTGATAAGGCTAAGAATTTAGGATATTCCGAGGATCCGAAGTGACTACGCGCCAAAACGATCAAACAAGTGAACCGAACGATGTTAACTATCAAAGATGTCCTTTGACTAAGCCAATTCGCCTCGACGATATAAGATCCATTTTGACAAATATTTTTTAACATTACTAAGTCTAAAATAGATAAAATGTTTAGATGAAAATGATTGACGGTGACTAAGATGATTCAATGTAAAAAAGGACGTGGTCAGGGATTGCACGTCACGTCACGTCACATTTTGTGACAGCGATGTGACGGCTGACCAAAAAACGTCACGTCCGCGGGGGGGTAAATCCGGCAGTTACCCCAGGGTTAAACTGACGCGGTCAACCCCTGGTCAACCCCCTGGTCGACTGCTAAGTCGACTGCAGATAGCAGTCGACTGCAAAAAAAATCCAAAAAAAATTATGGACCGTCAGATCTTCTTGGCAAGAAGATCTGACGGTCCAGAATTTTTTTTTGGAATTTTTTAATTGTTTTTGGCAGTCGATTGCTAATTCGACTACTATTTGCAGTCGACTTAGCAATCGACTGCAAAAAAATTAAAAAATATTCTGGACCGTCAGATCTTCTTGCCAAGAAGATCTGACGGTCTAGAATTTTTTTGGAATTTT
Organism: Polytrichum formosum; assembly: GCA_964035585.1. Classification (NCBI taxonomy): domain Eukaryota; kingdom Viridiplantae; phylum Streptophyta; class Polytrichopsida; order Polytrichales; family Polytrichaceae; genus Polytrichum; species Polytrichum formosum. The sequence goes on from OZ037936.1 coordinate 3,756,359, forward strand.
TTAATTTTTTTTTGCAATCGACTGCTAGCTCGACTGCTATTTGCAGTCGTTTGCTAAGTCGACTGCTAATAGCAGTCGACTTAGCAGTCGACTGCAAAAAATTACTTTTGCAGTCGACCGAGACCAGTCGACTGCTATTAGCAGTCAACTAGCTGGTCGACTGCTAAAAGCAGTCGACTTCAAGGAAAACCTTAAAAAAAATCTAAAAATTCTAAAAAAAATCATGGACCGTTAGATCTTCAATCCAAGAAGATCTAACGGTTCAGATTTTTTAATGGATTTTTTTAATTTTTTAATTTTTAATTTTTGAAGTCGACTGCTCGTAGCAGTCAACTAGAGCAGTCGTCCAAAAAAGTTAAAAAAAAGTTACAAAAAATTGGTACAATAACTTTTTTTTACCACGTCAGTGTGCGTCACGCCCCGACGTGACGTGACGTGACGGCGTCACGTCATTTGTGACGCGACGTGACGCAAAAAGGCCGCGTCACGTCCATTTGCACATCCGTGGACGTGGTGAGGCAATAGTCAACGAAATAACTCCGTCCCCTGCTACGTGAGAAAGCCCTATTTAAAAGGTATCGAAGTTTCATTGAAACATCTCTTATTCTTCAATTTCAGTATTTTTTTGTTTCGGATTTTCGGAGGTTCAAATTTTTTTAAGCCTAATTTTTTTTCTCCAACCCCAACTACTTCCAACCTTGATCAAACTTACCCTTGATCGGAGAATCCGTTTGTTAGTAACTTAGTAATTTTGAGTGTTAATATTTCTTAAGAGATAATGATGTGTTTTTATCATTTAATAAAAATATTGTCTAAAATTTCATTTAGTTCTTATTCATTGTGTTGAAGTTGTATTTTAATCCCTCTTTCTTTGTTGGTGAAGTATAATTAGTTTCTATAAAATGTTACATTAGTTAGTGACTTTGGATCGAATGGGACAACATACTTCAAAAGCCTACCACATCTTGCTCCAAAATCAAATTCTAACATATTTTATATGCATAGATAGCTATTGAATTTTTATTTTCAACAAAATCAATCTTATAGAAATCTATAACTTTGTCTAGGATAGGCATTTTCATTAGACAACTTATGTTTTGACATTGTTGACTTTGTATCTCTAACCGACCTAATATTTTATTATCTAACTCTAATTTACCATTACTACTAGGTTAATTGATAAATGAATCAAAATGTCCCTTCACATATTTACCCTCGGGTCTAAGAGTACAATGTTTTTTTTAAAGATTTTTGAAAATCACTTTGAAAGCTTTAGAAAGCCTTGTAAAGGCCATTTGTAATGAATTTGAGAAAAAATAATAAGATATTTTTAAAAATACCAACATTTGATATTTGTACCCTCGGATCCGAGGGTACAAATTTCAATTTTTTTGGAGATATTTCAAAATCACTTCAAAAATAATGGGAAGCACTGTAAGGACCATTTGTAAAGCATTTAAAAAAAATTAAAAGAACTTGTGAGCAAATTCAAAAGTTACTAAAATGTTGATATTTGCACCCTCAGATCTAAGTATACATATTTCAATATTGTGGAGATTTTTCAAATTCACTTCAAAAGCCTTGGGAAGCACTACAATACCACTTCTAAACATTTGAGAAAAATTAAATAAATTATGAGAAAATAAAAAAGTTACCAAAATGTTGATATTTATATAATTTGCACCTAGTTGGGAAGGTTGGGTTCCTTTGGTTTCTATTAAAGGTGAGTTGCAAAGCCATAGAGAATATTGCATGGGTTGTTTTCAAAGCAACTAAGAAAGTTATCTTAAATGTTGCACCAAGTTTAACTACTAAAATTGTATCTCCGGTGTTAAGGTGAGAGATTGTAATCTTCTAAGGTTCATTCGAAGCCATTCCAATCTCTTGGGAAGTTTTGTTGGAGCCATTTGTAAAGCACTTTTAAAAAAATGGAACCCACTTTTGGGTGCTCAAAATGTTGAATTTTTTGATTTTGCATAAGGACATCGACTTTTATTTTTGGAGGCAACGTCTTGGTTAAATGTTGGGTACCACCTATTGAACAAAACTATAAATGTTGGGTACCACGCCTATTAAAACTCGGAGAGTATAATATTTAGTTCTTTCCCACCCAATTTTATCGGGAACCATGGTCCATTGGATGTTCGGTGCAAGACGTGAGGCGTTCCCAGGAGATGTTTTCTATTTACCAACTTTATAATGTGTTAATAATAGCTCACGTTTTTTTTAATGATCTTCTTTATGGTTATGCCTACGATGATCGATGGATTTGGTTATTGGTTCATATGTTCGTGAAAATTTTTGGATGTCGACCTTGACATGTTCAAGGGTTCAATCATTTCATTCCAATGGGTGTTGGAATGATGGATCGCTTGTATCATGGTCCTTAAGGTCCACTTTTGTTTGAAGTTTGAGCATTTGGAAGATGTGATCATGGCCAACAGTCGAAAGGTAAACCACAATCTCATGCCATGGGTGCAATAACAAATAATACACATTGGGGGTGATTGATCATTGTGACATGCAATCCAAAGATGTTGAAACGCAACACAACTATGATTTGGAAAACCCTCTATGAGATAAGGGTCGGTGTTCCCTACGTGCAATGCCCATGTGAAGTGGATTGCAACGTGAATATTTTACAAATCTAATGTTTACATTGTAGCCATAGAGGACCCTTAATGTAACATTTTTCTAGGTGTCTGCCAACATCAACGAGATCACCCAATTGTTGTTGCAGTTTCAACACAAAAACCTTGCAAGGGGATTAAATGTAACCAATACAATGAAGGATGTTGAAACACTATACCATGTCACTCTACGGTGGTGGTTGTATTCTAGTGTGGCCACAAAGGAAGGCTTCCACAATCTTTCAAACAATTGAGATTGTGGCCTTTCTGTTATAGACAATGAATTGGTCACATGCTCTTGGTAGGTTCTTAGGGAGGACAACTATATGTGTTGTGGTTGTGGTATACTTATGCGTTAAGAGAGTACTATGTGCATGGTCTTGATTTGAATGCATCCCATTATTATACATAACACCATTTTTTTGTTAATTTCATTGATTCCTAGACAGTGTAGGAGATGTAAGTTTATAGCATGCACTAGTTGTTGTAAAATTCAAATTTTGACCAATAATTGTTGTTGTTCCGAAACAGATATACTAGCATCCAATAACCCAACATATCATACACAAAGTACATACACTACAATCTAGTAGCTAATGCTCATCTTTAGGATTTGGCTAACAATTTATACATATTGGGGGGGGGATTGTTTCATCTAGTTTTGTACAAATCAATAGGGTGCTATGAAATTTTGGAGTATGTAAGTATGCTCTTTGGACACCACAAATTAAATTAAATTAGTACATAAAATAAATTTTTTATGGCATTGATGTACATAATATATGTAAGGAGAAGTTATTACTTACTATGATATGGTGTTTTTTTATAAATATAATGGATTTTAAGAATTTAAAATAGATGTAGATGTAAAAATTACAATCCTAAAGTTTAGAGAAAATTTTGACAGGTGTAATGCTTACCATATGACTTAAATAATCATGTGTTGGCAAATCTAGATCTTATCATTTTCCTAGCTTCAATGATGCATATTGCATGGTCAAATTATCATGAGCTACATCATATGGATGAAAATGTCTTTAAACCCTTTTTCAAATTTGAAAGCGAAAGTGGATTGGAGATGAGGTATTTAATTTGTAAGTGAAGCTTGGGATGACATATTTAATGTAGAAGATGTTGTTTTCAACCAATCATGAGGGTATTACTATCTTGTCAAATGTTGGCATTTATCTTAAACATCCCTTAATTATATTCTCATATCTAAGTTTCATCCAACTCAAATACCCATCCCACCACCAAATACTCCAAGACAACTTGGGACAATCCAAATGTACATTCTGCAGAGTATAAGAACAAATGGGAGAGTACAACACTTACAACATATGCCACATTGGGGAAGAAATTGTAGAAGGTAGAGCATCTGAGCATGAGATTGCTCGTAGTCAATAGAAATGTAATAGAAGAGGCATGAGAAACAATAATGTTAGAATAAGGCCAAAATGCTAGTCTGAAGAGGAATAAGAGTTATCCCATATTGTTTGCATGAACCACAAAAAAGAAGAAAAGAAATAAAAGGCAAAGTAAGGAGAGCATGAGACCATCTCACTCCAAGCATTGTCCATATGCCTTTGTGTATGTGTATATGCTTGTGCAATCTCATCTCTAGTCCTATTAACTTCCAATACAAATGCTAATGGGTTTTACTACAACACATGTGTATCATGTATTTATACGAGGTTGACTACATGATGGCAAACACCTTCATGTATGCGGCTATAATTTTAAACTACAACAAGGTCATACACATCATATTGGCATCAAATAGGGTTGCAACTATTGTCAAGCACTAATAACCAATAATATATATATATATACATATATATATATACATATATATATATATAACTAGAATGTGATGTTAGCACATTGTTGATACATAACTTTTATGAACTTTTAATATATGTAGGTAATTGTAGCTACTTTCGAGGCCCACTTATTAACATTCAAGCTACATTAATACATTAAGGTTATTCCTAGATCTACAAATGCCAAGTTGTTTATATGGTAATAGATCCCTTAACAAGATGTAGAGCGTGAATTCCAAGGTAATGGATATATTTCTCAAATGTCAAATGACCCCTTGCATTCCATTTAGAGCCACCCCATTCAAATTCAACATAATATGTTCTAAATTTGGAAATTTATAGCTCATGTTATTGCTCACCACTCATTGCTCACATGTTACTACTCACCACTCGTTGTTCACATGCTAGCTTCCCTTGACATCAGACTACCAATCCATGTAAGGTAGATAACATCATCTACCAAAGTCAAAGCAAACCAAGAGAGAGTGGTATAATAGACTGTATTGGTACTAGAGGACTTGACCGGCTGGGGATTCGTGGCACTCACTAAGGAACATCCATCCAAGATATCGTGGATGAAGTATGGGGTTGAGGGCCGATTCATTCGAATGTGACATCACTAGACTAATTCGGGGCCTTTGACTCTATTTCCGGAATCAAATTGCCTAAAAATAGTCATTTAGATGATTCTTGCATTTTTCATCCGCATGGATGATTTACTTGAGTGGCACGAATCCCCAGCCGACTTGACCTAGGGTGAGCAATTGGATGAAAACTGGTAGAGAGTCTCAGTAGCCACTAGTTACAGTAGTGGTAGTAGCAATTAGTACCAAGGAATGAAACCGATTGGTAGATGCAAAAGTAGTAGTAGTAGTAGTGTCTAGTGTCCTATTAGATCCGGTAGCACAACGAACAATTGGGAGGGGAAACATGTAAAATAGTGTAGAATGCCATATTCTTTAAAATGATCCTAGGGTTTAATGTTTAGTATGATCAGAAATTGGGAGCTAAGGGGATTCTAAATTTGCAAATTTTGAGGTTATCACAATTTGAGGTTGTCATTTTTTTCCTACCCACATAGGATTTTCTTTGTGCTTGTGCGTAGACTCCAACGGAGCGGGTGTTGTGTTCTTTAGCACACAATCTTTTTTTTGTGACTACACCTACACTCTTGTAATGCGTATGGTGTATGATATGCAAGTGTGATGTGGCTATGTTTTGTCAAAAGTCCCTCTGAAATTCATGACTTCAAAAGCCGTGTTTGCAATAATATGTATGAACATGGATTTTGTATGTATGCAATGGTATATATGGACATGGATTAGTTTTTATTACTTAAAAGGAATATAGACTACAATAAATTACATTGGCATGGGAAATATAAGTAAGATAGGGTGCAAACAAATAGGTCGTTTTATAAAATTAAGTAATTATATGGAACCTTTCATTCACACCTTGGAGTAAATAGCCCCTAAACAAATACCCCCCGCAACACGTGGTGCACAAATATCCTATAGAGTGACCCATCCATGTAAGGACCAGAAAAAACATTGTGTATTTCTCAAAGGTCCGACGATTTTTAGATGCATTACAAAAACCTCACACTAAACTGTTGTTTTCCTTGTTGAATTTAAGGGGGATTGACTTCATTTAGCATTGTGCAAATGTGTGATTTTTTTCCTTGATGGGCTTCCTAGCTATCAATGCATCTCCATTGTTGCCACCACATCTCCCTCTATTTCCCTTTTCAAGCAGTGGTGAAGGAGGGGTGGGCAATGTGGAGTTCTAGATGGGGGGATAATACAATTGTAGTAGTGGAAGCACCGCCACTACAATACCAATTGCTACCTTATTCATGATATTATAATTCCAAAGTGTGTAAGAATATAATTTGTGTGGGTTGTTGTTAAAAAAATAATCACATAAAAGGTTATTATATAGCATGAATTGCTATTAGAATATCACATTCTAGAGGCACACTTTCATGTGACAGAGAAGGCGGTAAAAACCAATAGAGGACAAAAATTGGATATCCCTCCACATAGAAGTGTGCACTAATTTTTCTTGGAATTGGTAGCAAACACAGTTGTTGGAGAAGTTGAAGTTGAAGTTGAAGGTTGAGGAGGAGGACTTGACCACCTCTCTATTTCGGGATTGGAAGTTCTATATTGTGCAGGGAAAATTTTGATTTGTAAAAACGTGTTGGTGTGCACTATCTTCTTCTTCTTCTTCTTTTTGGAATATACATATATTCAATCCTTGCCTTAATTTCTTGACTTTTGGATTCAATCTCAAGATGTTCATTACTCATTTAAAATGGGTAAGTGCGAGGACATCCACATTTCAACTTCAAGAATGTTGGACAAAAGGCAATTATACTCTCTGATATGGCCCCCAACCTCCCACTCACATGAAAGTATTTGGCCAACAAGATGCTTGAAGATGTTGGCGAACCCTATATTGCTTTGCCATAATGGCCACCACATGGTATTGTGACCAAAATTTGAAAGAGGTTTGATCATGATAGAGGACCCTCCGTATTCATACTTCAAAATAGAATGTCCCCTTTGTTTTGATCAAGACCCAATCTACAAAACCAACATGGAGGAAGATGTGATGGGATGCCATGGTAATTGTTATGACTCTACCCCCTCTAAAGTAGTGTTGGAGACAATTGTGATATTGGCAACATTGGAGATGCACTACAAGCAAGGTCACCCCAACCTCAATACCAGACCTTGTGACATTATAGTTTGATAAAGGGCCACATTCCCACCCCAACCTCAACCTTGACTTGAAAACGTCAATAGGATTTAGGTAACCCTCAATAACCCCCTCCGACCTCAATACATAGCCTTCTCCGTCGAATCTCTAACCTCATTAAAGTAGATGTGCCTAGTCTAGTGCATTATCTAAATGGGCACCTATATGTGAGTGTTGAATGGTTGGGTGTGGATGAGGTGTGGATCTAACAACAAACACCAATAGGACATGTGTTTGAAAAGAAATCGAACTACATCCTCATAAGTCAATAAAATCCTTGAAGCAATAGTCTTTAATAACTCCTCCTAAAGGACAAGGGGTATACATGAAATCAAAGATGTGTCATAAAGTGTGGCTTGCTTACGTAGTTTGGAGTTGACACACAAGAGGTAGTTGTTGGTTATTTTTAGACCACATCTATATGGTTGGACTCAAGATGGCTATGAAATATTATTACAAAATAAACTTACAACATTTTTTTCTTCCAAAAGGCATATTAAAATTATATATCATCAAAATTGATCAAATTGTGTTTTGATTGGTTAGAATCATGTGGGTTATATATCATATGACGAAGAATGGGCAAGAAACACAAATCTATAACCTTATTAATTTCCTTAATGATATATTTTGTAAAAAAAGGAAAAAATATATGATGTTTGAGCACTTCAAAATCCATAGAAAAATATTGGTAGTAAATTTGTACAAACCAATTGACAACGTGGTTTGGAACGTGGATAAACTACGAGTGACCAAAAGTCCAGCTCAAAAAGACTTGTTCAATACATCTGAAGTTGCTTAAAACACACACACACACACACACACACAACCCACTTCGGGTTGATTAGTCCTTTAAAGGTCAATTGGGGGGGGGCCTATATGATCATTTAAAAAATGGAGAATCTTCAGTTTGACAACGAATAGTATAATTCATAAGCTCCAAAAACTACGAGGAAGTGGCCATGGGCACAACTTGGATTTGCTAATTATCTCGCACGAATTGCATGTTTCTATCCTACAAGAACATAATTGTGTGTTTCATATTCCACAACAGTGCCCGGGAAGTTTTTGGGCATAGTCGGTCAAGATCCTAGTGATTCTAAATCCAGCGGTTACATATTGACATCTTCCGGTTTTTCTTTATTCATTTGAGGTATATTCTATAGATTCCTCTAAAAAGATCGGTAAATCTCCTGAAGTCTCCAACTTCAACCGGTTATTTCTCAAACTCAACCGGTTCATCTGTAACTAACTGCCAGATCTTGCCGAGCAGCGTTCCGTCTAAGACCTGCTTATGGATTGAATGGCAATCAAGCTGAAGATCAGCTCCCACTTTCTCATCATAAATGAGTGACAACCATGCAACTCTGCGTCTTGATGAACTTGCAGAGAAGGAATCTTGAACCATGTGATGAGTTTGTCATCTTTGGTGGGGACCCTTTTGGAATTGGCCTCAAACAGCTCTACCTAATAACCTATTCCCAATTGTCCGCTTTCAATGACATGGAATCTCCCCATGTAAGTTAACTATCGTCCACTTTCTTCACGGAGCCGAGAAGCCTAGAAAAACAGTATAGTCGACACTTATGTAGCCTGTTTGTACATATTCGGATGTAGTGAAGGCCTGTATTGACTGGAATGTCCGCAGCAGCAGCTTCAAGCCTTCCCTTCTTGGGCCCTGCTGCCAACTCCAATTATAGAGTGGGCCATAAAAGAGTTCTGATCTTGACACGTGGCAGCATTAGGGACCACTTTGCAGGTAGAGAGTCTAGCCTGCCCAGAGCAAGGCAGACTTGGAAGAGAGTCATATTGGTCAAGCCACTTGAATTGGGCGTGGCAAGACTCATCACTTTTGGACTAGCAACCCAGACCAGGGCCCAGGAAGGAAAAGCGCTTCCATACATGGGTACAGCTTCCAATGCCAAAAGGTTTGGCCAAACAAAAGAGTAGTTATATGTACGTGTTCTATGAAGTTGATAGGTTCTTTATACCGGATTTTGTTTACTGCAATCCTCAATCTCCAAACCTAGGCTAGTCCACAGTAACCCTACTGCCGCTTCCATTGATTCCCAAAAATCACATTTGATGCTCCCAAGGCATGTCTTTCTACCTAAAGGATGGAACTCTTTCACCTCACATGAAAAAAACTAGATTACCTACACATTGAGTACTTTCTCAAACTATGATTGTAAAGTGTACTTGAAGCAATCCTTGACACCACCCCAATGCAAAAGCATTCTTGTTTACCACACCTCAAATGAGATACTGGCCATTTAAACTGGCCGGTGGCCGACTCTTCAATCTTTAGAGATAACGGTTTATGTCACTTTTTCTATGACAATATGCAGTTGATAAAGAGGCACACTTGTGTTGGAGTGTCTTTTCCACAACTTCTTTAGAGATTAGGGTTCCTTTCCTAGTTTTAGAATGTAGCGCTAAACAATCTCAAGTCTTCCTTCCAAATCGATCATCACATTGATATAGCTGCTATCTCATGGAGGCCGCAACAATCCGTTACTTCAGGGGATTATCTTTTTCACACCATCTTGGTGTACCTCTAACCCCCATAAGCCTTTGGGCTTTCCTAGCTTTAGGAATCAATATCATTTCATTTCATTGACTCTAAATGCATTCTAACTTGCAATTTCTTTTTATAAAATTTCAATTAAAATCATGTGAAAGAATCGAAGTGAAATTCATAAAATCAAAGATGGAACCCCAACTAATCCAGTTCATGGAAAATGAACCTTCATGGTTGGTGAAAAAGGGAGGAAATAACTTTCAATGAAGGTGAGAGAAATCACCCTTACAAAATACCGCACCGACACACCAAATGTAAACAAATTCATCCTCAATGGTTGCATGAGTTTTTACACTTCTAAGCTTAATAACATACTTCATAATTTGACTCCTACACCATACCTATACATTCCTATGTGCATGATTTAAATCAAGTTTTGATAGCAAACCCAACAATCAACAAATGTGGTGGTGGGATAGAGTCCGTATCTATATGCTATTCTAGAAAGAAACATGTTGGTTGTGGATGGCTTGTGGAGACTAATTAGGAGCTGATCTTCAAAGTTCATCCTAATTAGGAGTAAGCCTTGGGCAGGTCTCCATCCTTGGTTCGAAGCTTTCTGGTGCTTGAGTTGGGACCCAATGCTTTGATGCCATAAATTCAATTGCCACGTGCTTGGACACCTCATCTCTTTTGTGTTGGGCATGGGTCCCAACAAAAAGTCTAGGCCCCAACTTTCAATGCTCAACCAATCATGTTGCTTCATTTGTTGGGTTCACCTTCTAATGTATAGTGGCCCTAAAGGGACCACACAACTATAACATCTATCATGGAAAGGGAATGATTATTCCATGAATTGTAGCGTATTGTACAATGCCATGTACATGGTTTTAAATTCAAAGATGACGCACTTATTAGCAATAGGGTTCCTAATTTGTTTACTGGGACGACAAACCGTACATTATCTATTGTGAGTTTTTGATTCCTCCTCCATGCATTGATTAATATGGACGGGATAATTTTAAATTGAAATGCACCATTCCTCCCATGCCAACACCCTATCAATTACAAATCATCAATTGCTCTCTTGCAAACATCCGTTCCTTGGTGATCCCTAATAATATCTTGGAGCCAAGTAGACACTTGTTCCCACCAATGGAGCCCACACATCCCAAGAAAAGGACACTTGTAGTTGAGAGAATCACACAATATGTGATACTTTCATGATGGTGCCACCTCAATGCCACACTATATTCCGACACCAACATTAAAATAAATAACGTGGTCCACACTAAATATTCCGTCCCCTACATCCATTAGTATTCCTTTGCACCATGCATGTAAGTGGGCCTAGACAATTCATAGAAAGTTTAAATGCAAATGCAAAACTGTACTAATTGTTGCGCTTCTACTATTGCAGTTGGACTCGGTGCGCGCAATTCCAAGGATTGAGTTCTGTCGGATTGGATCTCGGATGCCATTGCCTCTATAGTTACGCGAGTATTGTCATTATTTGGGTGCATTGGGAACTATGCTAAACATGAGGGTTTTTTAATCAATATTAATATATAAGTACACAATAGTAGCTAGCTAGCTAGTGCTAGTGCTAGTGGGGGGGGCAAGGCAATTTGACATAAGCAAGCCTTGTTGCAAGTCCAAGATGTGGGGTTGACAAGAGGCAATAGTTAAAGTGGGTAGGGAATGTGCATATATCCATTAGTGGCCTTGTAGATGGGAGCAAGGGGGGAGGGAGGAGGTGGCACATGGACAAAGTAAGGGCCATGATTCCGTATATTATAGGGTACTCAATGGCTTTGGAGGCACCATAAGATTATTCAGATGGTTCAACTTGTTATGTGGGACCCTTGCATTATTCCCGAATCTCTCCCATGATCCGCCTTACGCATACTGAATTTGAGTAAACTTTATGACGTAGCGTGATGCAGATTTGAACAAAGTGCAGATTATGACATGCACCCTTTAATAAGATGCCCGAGGATTTCTCTCTCACTAGCTTACATTAAATTACAAAAAAATCTTGCAAATTATGATCTAGCAATATGATATTAAGTACTATTGCACCCTTGTCAAGTCACCAAGTTTCATCTTCTAGGTTGGAAATATCAACCCAAATCTACACCGTAGGAGCATCCCCACACATTGCCATCACATACACTACTAACCTCATGCCATCAATTTAACAATTTAGTCATGCACATGTTCTCATTCATCACTAAAGTAGAGGTGGTCTCTTCCATTTAACCTCTTTCACACCTTCAAATATGCAACTAATACATTGGAGATTATGAACTTGTCCATAAGTGGACCCATTGTCACAACCCTTGACAAAGTTAAATCAAATTATGTAGAGCCTTGTCTAATGTGAAAACATTGTTTTGATCATACAACTTTGAAGAGCTCATAAGAAGGCCTTATTGTGACCCGAAGTAACTTAGTTGTCACGTGGAAAGATAGGCCACAGATGAGCATTATTTCTTGATTTTCACTCAGGTTGCACTGGTTCGCATGTGTTGGTTGTATTCTGGGATCTTTCTTACAATTGAATTTACAATTTGTGCCAAAAAAGAAAAGAAAAAAAGGAGCTCATATAAACTCTAAAGTGAATATGTAAACATATACCGTAACACCATAGCAGGTTCGCCACCTGGCGAACGAATATTTAATTTTTTTGAAAAAATAAGGTTCGCCTCTCAAAAACTGAATTTCTCAATTTTTGTTTTTTAGCAAAAAATAAGTAAAAATGACCCTAAATAGCTTAGAAATAGAAAAATATTTCAAAAACTAATTTATTCTATTTTCGTTTTTTTGTCTTCAGAATTTTCTAATTTTTACGTTTTTTATTTTTAGAATTATTTTAGGACGAACCTGCTATGGTACTACGGTACAGAGGCTTCTCCCCTCTAAAATAATGTAACATGATTTAATACCCCTTGATGTTAGTGCTTGGTATGTAACTTGTGGTCATGTGTGAGCCCAAAAGGGTGCCCACATTTAGTCTTAGACCCTTGAAACGTTAGTTGATGCACTTTGAAGTAGCATGTTACTTCACAAAAATATAAAAAGAGTGAAATGTTAGTCTTAGAAGTACCATGTTGTAAGAGGCTAGGATGTGAGTTGTTATTGTGTTTTTACCTTCGGAAGGATTTGAGTGAATGAGGATAGGTAAGGAGAACTTGGATTGAGTAGTTAGTGAGTAGGCTAGTACAAATGGATGGAGACAACCAAAGTGACTCAAGAGGCAAGTGCATTCGAATTGGGATGAATGGAGGATCACATGGAGCGCACAAGTGGACCACCTCATCATGGCCACTTAATGGGGAAGGTCCAAGGAAGAATGCAAGGTGGAGGATAAGCAAATTCTCAAAGCACCAATCAAATCACGAGTTAAGCATCGTGGTTTGAATTAAGTGGTGAGCAACGATTTGGGAAAGTAAGGGGAGAAAGTTATGGCGGCGGAAAGCGAAGGAGGCTAAGTTTGGGTTGAAGCATCCCAAGTTTGGTAAAGTGTGGTAGGTAGAAAGCCAAGGCTAGTTAAATGTTCGAATTAGGATCCTTGTTGATCATTTGAGGGAGGAAGGCTTAGAAGATAGGATTGGCGCCTACTAAGTAGGAGGAAATCTCAAGGGCTTATCGTGAGCCTTGAGGGTGCTCACCCCCTCAAGCTTACTATATAATCCCTCATTCTTCCCTCACTCATCCTCTCTTTCCTTTGTGCTCCAAGGCACCCCACGAGTTATAAGTGTGGGTGTGGGAAGCCATATTGGAGCACATGTGTGTGCTTAGTTTTTAGTTTGAGAGCCAAGGCTTGTTAGCCTTGAAGAGGGCTTGACCTCTTGGTAGAATTAGTGTTGACGTGAAGGATTTTAAAGTTAATTCATGATTCTAATTTGTGGTACTTAAAGTTCATGTTTTGAATACACGTGGTTGCAAGTTCCATGTTTAAGAGTTGAGCACTTGAGGTTGTGATGAGTGCAAAAATATACTTGTGTGGATTAGTTAGTCTTAGTGAAGTTAGGAAATTCTCTCTCCCCCTCTCCTCTCTAGGATTTTAGGATTTTAGGATTAGAGAAGAATTGTGTGATTAGAAAGGGGTTGTTAGTAGAATTAGGAAAATTAGGTAGGAAGATTAGTTAAGGGCTTGTGTAGCTAAAGCGGCCGGATGGACGTTAGAAGCAAACAAAGATAAAATAGCACCCGAGCATAAGGAGGTTAAAATAACATAGTTAACTTGTGCATTCTCCACATACGTATTGAAATCGTACATTGAGTTGTTAAAAGTGAAATTCCAGTTAAATCCAAGACCACTTGAAGGGTGAACCTTGCACTATGGACTCATCCAAGTCCAAATCCAATACCGCGGAGGAATGTGAGCCCAAACCCACTACTCGGACTACGGACGCTTAAGGGTGGGGGGTTTGGCCTCACATCATGCTCTAAAAAATATCATGTAAGCTTCAAGATTGAAATCTTTACCTCTTATTCAAATTACACACAAGCATCGCCTTTGTTTCACTTGAAGTAAGCTTGAGATTTTCAAGATCAAGCATGTATTTATCACAATTGCTCCGCACATAAAAAAAAGTGATTTTCATTAATCATAATATTAAACCTAGTCCACATCTTATTAATACGCCATTGTTATCGAACCTACTAGCTCATCACCAACCATTATGGTTGCCAATTTCATGCTAAATGGTGGGAGGACCACATGTCGTGGAAGAGCAGTTGGTTGCTAACCTTGGATTGGGCACAAGTTGGATTGTGCCCATGCTCTTGCACCAGTGTGTATTTTTGACAAAGTTTTTGCAAGTTTTTGACATTTGACACGCAAAAACTTGCACAAAAATAAAGTGCACATCAATTGACACATTAGAAATTGAATTGACATGTACTACTAGGCATGTGACATTGAGGTGGCATATTAGATGAAAATGTAGATGTCAATTGACATTCATTTTGTTTTTGAAAACGTCACGTGACACTTTGGATTTGAAGTTGAACGTCCAATGAAATTTGTCAAACATACACACTGCTTGCACCATAAACGATGGCGGGAGCCTTGGTGGTGTCTCCGCCCCCGAGACTTTGCGGAGGGTCTAAGGTATGTGGGTGCTATTTGGTTCATTTTTTATGTTCTCCAACTGCTGCTCATTAGATTTACATGACAAAACTCGTGCTACATTAGCAAATCTATGATGAAACATTTGCAAAAACCAGATTGAAAATTGGATTTCCCCTAATTTAGGTATGTTATTGGAACTACATGTGTTCACTATTGAGTGTAGAGTAGTTATTAAATTTTGAAAACGTAGTCCAATCTCTTTTAAACATGTGTCTTTATGATGTTTGCTCTTTGATCCTCACCAAACCACCCACAAATCAAGTATAGGGGTCCGATTGAGAAAACGAGCCACTCAAGACCCCGTCTACCTTATGTTAACCCCTCTACCAACCAATTCCTTGGGGCAAATTCAGTGGAGGGGTGAAATACCCTTATGCAACAAAGTCACATGAACATGTTGTCCAATTTTCTTTGTTTGTGCGTAACTATCAATTTGCATTAGCTTCATATGGTGTGTCAATCGTTGACAAAATCAGGTTTTTGTCATAAGTCATTGGTTGGCATTCAAGGATTAAGTAGCAAATTCATGTTATGTATTATCATGCCTACACTAGGACCAACAACTAGCTCACACCAGTGGGAGAGTTTCCATCTTGATAGGAGTTCTTGTCTTGCATCTAATGAAATTACTATAAGTAGGATGGAAAAGTTTTACTGATAGCAGTAAATCTTGAGAAGGGATGCACTTTCCCTTATCAAGAGGAGGCGAGAGCACATGACCAAAGTCCACTTGGCCATGAGCCTAGCGAAGGTGCAGGTGGCCCCCCGTGGTTGGTCGGCGGGGGGCACGTTCGCACTGTGTGAGCCTGCCCGTCGTGGCTAACAAGCCTGGCGGACGGGACGCGCCTTGCTGCGCCCGCCTCCACCTCTCCCCGCCTTCAAAAATTATCTCGCAGTAAGAAACCTCCGCCTCTTCCCCGCCTTCAAAAATTATCTCGTTGTAAGAAAGTGTGTAGGATTTACATGGCGGAGGGCGGCGAACCTGTGGTTTGCGGGCTAGGGCGGACAGTCCGCTTCGCCACCCTCGCTGGTGGAGGGAGGACGAGCGGAGATGGGTTTCATCCACTCCGCCAAGCATAGCGGCTGATCCCTGCTCTTGTGGGCGGTACTAGGGACTCCCCTTATTGCCTAGGACCGATGGCTAGCCCTGGTGTGAAGACGGTATATGTTCATACGTGTGGATTTGACTTTGTGTATGTTGAGCTTTGCACTCCCACGAATTCAAACAGAAACTCGTGCGATGGAAAGTTGAAACATGCAGTGATCATGCCATTGCAGTGACCCTAGCTTGATGCAAAAGTAGTGGGTGAAATTCAACCATATGTGAACTACAATGCAACGTTGCCATGTTATTATGTTCCAAAAGTGTAAGGACACATTAACTGCTCCAAAAGCAAGGTCTGTCTTTTCATTGACCATCAAATCATGACCTCGGTTACAAAACTTGTGATGGGAAAATGAAGGAAAGGAAATGATTCAGCTTCTGAAAGGCTGATTTCCAACTGGGATTTAAACTATGTAGGTCAAGGGCCCTCCAAAGAACAATGGATCGGTGACTGGAGGTGTGTCATTCTAGGGTTAGCAGTGCATCTCGCAAATGAGAATGCTTTGAAACAGTGCCTTAACCAACTTTCATAGTTGACCTATGGCGGTAACCCGTGAACGCAATTAATTAATTAATTTTCCAGAGGGCGGGTTACCGAATTTTAAAAATTCCGTGAATGCTATTAAAATAATAGTAATAAATTTCCTTGAGGGTGCCCAAAATAGGACCAACATTTGATTTGCACTTTGCGAATAGTGCAGTTTCAACAACATGGACGTGGGGCAGGGTTCATCATTGCATCTTTTGGGGTTTGTGTGTGTATTTGCTCTTGTGTTTGGTAGCAATGTCGCAGTGGTCAAAGTTCACCCTCTTCCAGTACGGCGGAGTCTCAAAAACCAAAGTCTCAAAAATTGTTGTCGTTTTGAGGGTGAATAGAGCTTGACGAGCATGATAATTTGAGCCCCTTTTCTTCTGATTTGGACCCAGTTTTGAGGTAGCTATCGTAATCCGCGCACACCCGGGTTACCGCCATAGGTCTCATAGAAGAATGTTGGACCGGTGTATAGGTGGACGCGTGGTATCAATAATTAACATCACTGATGGTATGAAAGAACCTACTAAATTGGTATCACAAATGTAATACAAATAAACATTGATATTTTCTCAAGGTGAGAGAATATACTCAAGTATTATTTGGGTTAATATCATTCTAAATTATATTGATGTTAGGATGATTTCACATAGGTATGGAGGTTCTTGGATTGTATATAGACCCAAATGATAGAAAAAACACAAATATTTTAGACCTTGGACAACTGCCAAAATAACTATAGTTAACTAGATCTTTTCAATATATTTTAGGGAACAACTATAGTTCACTAGAAAAATTTCAAACCAATTTGAAGAACAACTATAGTTAACTAGGAAAAACTAAGACCATTTTCAGAACAACTATAGTCTATAGTTAACTAGAAAAATTTCAAACAACTATAATTATGTAACTAACTATAGTTAACTATAAAAAATTAAGTTTCAAGAAAAAATATAGTCAATTGTAGCTATTAAATATGAATGTTAACCCTCATATTCATCATTTGCCTCGATGTCGTTGTTATCTTCATCATTGGTGTTGTATTCTGGCATAGTTGGTTGCTTGGTAATAAAAAAACTCCCATTGCGAGTTAAGTTTGACTACCTCATATACATCAGAACTGAATAAATGCTTGTTCATCTTCATGAAACATGTTTGCCTCAATAACACACTAGTGACACTACAACACTACAACAAAATTATGTGAACAAGTTGCGCTCAACTTTAGGTAACTAGATATAACTATTATACTATAGTTAACTGTATTTTTTGGAAAACTAAATTTAGAACACCTATAGTTAACTACATTTTTTGACAGGTCAAATCACGAACAACTATAGTTACGAAAGATGACTAGTTAACTAATAATTGAATTAGTTGGTTAGTTGTCCAAGGTCTTTTATATTCCTCAAATACCCATACCTGATTGGTATCAAAAAAATAAAATCCTCGTTATATATAGCCAAGTGGTATAAAAAATGATATAAATCCAAACGTGGTATGTACCTATAGAGCATTTGCCAAGAGTATAAACCTTAATTTGTGGAGGTCTTTTGAGCAAGAAGGTGTCTCACATTAGATTTCATGTGGGAAATCTTATGTGGAAGTATTGTTGAAATGAATGTGGTTGCACCATGGTAGTGCAATGAACCACTTATATCAAAAGGGATCCATATGTATTAAATTTCAAGCAATGTTGCTAATTAACTTTTGAAAACTAAATGCTTCCCTATGGATGTTGTAGTGGAGGTATGTGAACCCCAAGTGGTCCACCACTCCGCGGGGTCAATTTTAGTTAGGATTTTATAATTAAAAGTTATAATTGATAGAGAATTGGGGGAAAATTAGCTCATTTAGTATTTAACCCTAAAAAAAGAAAAGTGAATCACCGAGGACTTCAGGCCTTCACCCGTAAAGGGAAAAAACTAGTTAAGGTAGGGATAGTCAAAAGGAAAACTAACTAGTGGTAGAAACTAGCTAAGTTAGAAAAAATTCTCTAAATAAAAAAGAAACTAGCTTAGCAGGAAGACATGCAAGCTAGTAAAATAAACTAGTTAAGAAATTAAATTAATAGATGCTAGCTAAGCAAGGATTAGTTTATTAATTAGTGTGGGCCACGCAAGACAAGTGGAGGTGTTTGGTGTAAGAAGACGAAACTGGCGTGAAAATGTTTTTAAGAAGAAAAATGAGCAAGGGGGCTACTTATCCCCTTGCCCCCTTGCCAACTAGGTGGCATAAGATTAGCAAAAATTTGAAGGACTCCCGTCGGAGCCACCTCGGCAAGAGGTTGGCAACCTCAACCGGAAAAACCCCCGAGCCCAAATTGTTTTTGCAATGACACAAAATTAGATTATTGAATTTGTTACACCAAAAAGAATTTTGGAATCTAAAAAAAACCATTGGGTTTCACGATTATAGATTATTGGATGCACATCTCTAGTATAAGGGTCATATTGAATAGGATGGCACATCCCAAAATAATTTGATGTCATACGAGTACAATTTACCAAATCAAAATTTGGAACATATAATTGTGAGTGCACAATATCTTTAGCATAACATGTAAATTTTTTTGAAAGCATATGGAAAATTTGTTTCTACATTTGCAACTAATACAATCATGCAAAATATAAAATTGAATATTTTTAAATTGAGACTAAAAAGATGCGCTTAATCCAATCTTTGACCCCCATGTAATATAGTTCCTAAAATAATGAATACATATTTCAAACACTAACCCCAAGCTCCTACATTATCATTCACCATCTTCATCTTAATTTCCATTCTCAATATCATTTTCCATAGCAGCAATACAAGCCAAGTTGTCTTTGGCAAGCTCTGTGTGATTTTGTGAGATAGTCAGTGTAGTTGATTTGGAACCTTTTCGCGGCTTCCAAGCATAAAGTATAGAATATGTGTTTATCCAAACTGGTGCATATGCCGAGTCCACTGTCCACTTAAAACCCTTTTTGATGTCCCAACCTATATAGGTGTGCAACACATTCGGGTCTTTGGTGTTTGGGTGGTAGTATTTCACCTCAATTTGACAAAAATTGGGGCTAGTTGGAAAAAAAATTGGTGACAACAATGCTTTCACCAACCATATGGGTTTGGGGTGGTCCTTGTCTCCGGCATCTACGAGGACCATATAACCTTTGTGGCAATCAAAACCCACACAAAATGATAGAGCCGGACAATTGTGAGTATGGCCAACGTAATGTTCGTCTGTTGCAAACGCTTCACAGATGTCCCCATTGGTGAAGAACATGGTGTTAGGCTCCATGGTAGTCACTCAACTTTGTGGCCAAAATCCTTGTGTCAAAGTTGATCATGTATCGACACCCACTATCTGCAAATTAAGTTAATTAACCAAATGCGATCCCAATATGTGATCAATGGTCCATGTATCCCAAACAACCCTTGTGATTCCCTCAAACAATTCTTTCCAATGTTCAATGAATCTTGACATATCCTTAATAAATTTTGGCCCATTTCTCATGGGGTTTAGTGTGCAAGGCTTTGGCTCTCCATCTGGTAACATATATTTGCCTTGTTCATCTTGGCGCCAAACAAAATATTCCATCCTCTAGGCCCCAATTCGGTGAAGTGCGCAAAAATTTGAATTGTGTGGCCGGTATACCATCATCACGCATACATAAACAAAATTGTTGAGCTTTGGTATGGCCAACTAAGCGGTCATCTCCTTTGAGAATGAATATTTTGATGAATGCCTAGAAATCATGTATTTTTTCAATCAAATGTGGAATGACTGGCCTAATATCCAAATCCATGTATGATTTCATGAGAAGTGGAATTGTTGGAAAATCCTTTTTGTGCAACTTCATACTCCAATGTCCAAATGAAGCATCAATATCGTCATGCATATTTCCGACCATCAAGAAAGAAAGAAACACCGCCTTGAAAATTCCTTTGGCTACAAGCAACAACCAAAAACATAATTGTATTGACATTTGTTGTCTGCACAATTATTAAACTACACGTGCAAAGTTGGTAACAATTGTTTATTAAGAAGATGTTATTGAGGGGGTTTTGCCATTGAAGTTAAACACACTTCCTTTCTATCAAGTGATGCCTCATAAAGAGGTGTTGTTTCGGCGATAAATTTTGTCGCGAGATTGATTAAGGTCAGTGCTCACATGCCTAGACTGTCCTACATCCTCCAAAATCCACTCTAATGTTTTCCAGCTTGGAATGGGTTGTTCTATGTCTCCATCAAAAAGAGCCTCATAATCTCCTGAGAACTGTTGTATCAAAGGAGTCATGTATCTACTAGTTGTGCTAAAAGGCCTATGAATATAATTGGGTGGGGGTAGGAAAAAAATGACATGATTTGACAAATTTACTTGCACTCGCCTCCTGGTTGCTCCAATTGTTCACTCATTGTCAGCCATAAACCCCCACCCTTATGCGTCTGTAGTCCGAGTGGAAGTCTATGGCTCACATGTCTTTATCATTCCCTAGCCTCGGAAACTCCACACTCATGCTCTAATGAATTTAAATGTGTGGTGACGATTGCCACTCTGAGCGAGTAATAATCCCACAAGATTGGCCGGATGGATGTTCTATTCTAGTGCCTTCCAAGCAATGACCTTCTAATATGTAGCATGTAGGACGTTTATGTAGAACACCAACCTAGAGTGTTATGCAGAGTTTAATGCATAACATAATGCAGAGTGTAATGTAAGACACCAGTACAGTGTCTAATGCGGAGGATTATTGTAGAATTTAAATGCAGAACATAAAGTAGACTGTAATGCAGAACATGTAATGCAGAACATCAGTACATAGCCTAATGCAGAGGATTAACGCAAAGTTTAATGCGAGAATATAATGCAGAACATGATGCAGAGTGTAATGCAGAACACTAGTACAAGTCTAATACAGGGGGCTAATGCAGAATAGAAGTGCAGAGTTTGACGCAGAACATTAGTTCAGGGCCTAAATCAGAGGATTAATGCATAATGAGATGCAGAGTTTAATGCAGAACACTGGTCCAGGGCCTAATGCTAGAGATTAATGCAAAATAGAATGCAAAGACTAATGCATAGACTAAGGCTGAATTAATGGAAGAAGAGATGAAGTAATACCTCATACAACTACTAATTCATGATATAAAAGCTAATGTGACTTAAGCAATAACATAACTCTTCAATAGGGTTCAAAAACTCTTTTATTCAACACTCATAGGGTTCATAAACCCCCTTGTCCTACATTCATCTTCCTATCCTTCTACAAACTCCTTGCTCTCACTACATAGAAAGGAGGGAGAGAGTAAGCAATCCCAAGTAACAAGTGAAATGATCCTAGTGAGAGAGGTTCTAGTGGAAGAGATCCTAATACAAGAGATCCTAATGTGTGTGTGCTCCTAATGCATGAGAGGAGAGGTCCTAGAGTAAGAGAGGTCCTAATGTGAGAGAGAGAATGAGAGAGTGGAGAATGAACCTCCGTGCTCTCCTCCATGGGACTACCCCCTCCAACCACAAAATATTTTCCACCGTAGATCAAGCCATATCTACATCTAATGGTTGGCATCCATGGCCGTCACCACCCTAACCCTTGATCTAAACTCCTAAATCCGACGGTTGGCATCCATGGCCGTCACAACCCTAGCCACCTTTCTCCAATCCCTAGATCCAACGGTCTTCGTTCGCCAACCGTTAGATCCAATGGCCTTCATCCGTTCCAACTTTATCCGTTTGGCGTCCACTTCCATTCGTCGTCGTCCATTCGTCTCCGTTCGTCGTCGTTCTCCATCCGACGATGTTCGACGTTGTTCTTCAGTCGTTTGACGTTGTTCTGCATTCGTTCGACGATGTTCTGCATTCGTTTGACCATGTTCTACGATGTTCTTTCTCCACGTTTTTTCACACTAACACTTGTCCTAAGTCTAATTTCTAAACCAATAACTTCCCTCCTACTTAGAGCGCGAACCTAAACCCAACCGCAAGCGGTTTGAGTAGCTCACACTAACCAACCCACCAATTCCTCTAACTCAATCCCAACACAACACCCGCTCATCACTTCAAACTAAATCTTAAATCAAAACACCAAAGCTTCACTCTTTTTATAATTTTGAATAATTGAAGAATTGTCAAAGTCAAGTTTTACGGAACTTAAGGGTTAACACCACATGTGAGCACCATATTTGGCTCACACTCATTCTCTGTAACCTCTCCCTAAGTTGGTCACATTTAAACTGATAGTGGTCTGGACCTATGTCCATCTTCTTGACTATAGCCAGTCTTTCAGAGCTAGCATCCATGGCTGCCTGAAGAAAATTATCATTATCCAAACTTGCTATAACTCTCATTAATTCCATTTTCCAGTTTTGTAGCAAGGTGGGAGGGCAAATAGTCATTGCTGTGTTCACCGCATTATTCCAAAATTGAACATCAATCTCTCTAGTTGATGGCCTCTCCTCTAAGGATGCTATCTGATGCAAAGAAATCTCCAAATTAGTGTAATAGGAGTAAACCCTAGCTCCTAGGTCCGCTACAGACTGGAAGGCTCTAAATAAGTCACTCACCCTCAAGTCACCTCTCACTAGGATCTTTGTTAGGAGATTCTTACAACTATTTGTCAAAGCCTCCTCCCACATTCTATCAAACTCTGACACATTCAATATTTGCTTCATTCTTAGGCTATGAACCAAAAAGAAAATGTTTATCTAAAGCTCAAAAATTTTGAACAAAGAATTGAGAGGTGGGCTCACACTGTCTATAGCCCAGATACATGCCTTCAAGCCCCGGGGAAGTCACTCCATGCACATTAGGCCACTACGTGCAATAAAAGTTTGCTACCCCTATATTATATGTCATAAATAATTTTTAAAATGATGATATTTTTACTAGAGATACAAAACCATTGATAATATCTTTTTTATATTTTTTCGAAAGTTTTAGTCATCTTCATTTTTTGTAGTAATTGTTTTAGTTCAATTTTGCGTCATTCTAGTTAGAAACGGTATGTTTTATACAAAAAAGAGATCATCAAATTTGGTTACCATTTTTTACTATGTAATAGATACCATATATATCTACTAAAGAAAAAAAAATTGATAAAATTTGACCCATTTTGGTGATGCCTTTAGAAAAAGTAGATTCACTTTTATCGCACATGGCGTCAACTTGACCAATGGAGTGACTTCCCCGGGCTTCAAGCTCTCAATCCTCTTCTTTAACCCCTCAAGCTCTATCTTTTGCTGCTCCTCGTTGGCCTTCAAGTCTTGTACCTGTTGTAGAGCCTGAACCCTTTGTTGTTCATTTGAGAGAGAATGACTCATCTGCTTCTTAAGCTCTTGATTCTCTCTTGAGTTACTGACAATAGCCATCTCCTGCCCATGGGGAGGTCACTCCATTGTCAAGTTGAAAAACCACGTGCATACAAAGTTTGCTACCCCTATAATATATGCCATAGATAATTTTAAAATTTATGATATTTTTTCTACATATACATAACCATTGATAATATCTTTTGAATTTTTTTTGAAAATTTTAGTCATCTTCATTTTTGGTAGTAATTATTTTAGTTCAATTATGCGTCATTCTAGTTAGAAACGGTATGTTTTATAAAATAACAAAGATCATTAAATTTGGTTAATATTTTTTTACTATGTAATAGATATTGTGCATATCTATCCATGACAAAAATTTGATAAAATTTTGACCCATTTTGATGATGCAACTTAGAAAAAGTAGATTTTTTTTGTATGCACGTGGTTTTCAACTTGATAATGGAGTGACCTCCCCGTGCTTCTGCCTCTCCTTGAGTGACTTCTACTCATCCTTCTCTTTTACCAAGGCTATAGTCTCTCTTCACTTTCTCACTCATCACTCGGGTGAACTTGGTGAAGATTGCCTCACATTTACTATGCCACTCCCTTTTATCCAATTTAGCCTCTTCATTTTCCTTTCTTGCCTTGGTCAGCTCCCTCTGCAGGTCCATGTTAGTTTGACGAGCCTAGATCTCTTCCTCTCTGACCATCTCTATCTCCTCATCCTTCAACTAACACGATGCATTTACCTCTTCCAATTCTTTCTTCAAGGCTAGTAATTCGGCATTGGTGGTGGTCTCCAAAACCTGGATATATTCCAAAAAAGGTGGGGGTGCAGCTAAAAAACGTGGTAAAACCATAAATTCCTCACTAGGTCCCATAAAACCTACAAAGTCCCATGAAGCTCAATGCTTTCCTCTCTAATATCAGGGGGTTCTAGATTCAAAACATAAATGTTCCTCCTGCTAGGGGTCGGGGATAAGTTAATCTCTTTAAATCTCCTCAAAAAGGGTGGCACAAACCTAGATGAACTGGCAGGGCTGGCAATTATGGAACATTGACTCAACAACCCTAAATAACCAGCGCAAAGTAAAGGGTATAATAAAAATAGAAATAGAATGAAAGATGCATAGAAATAACTTGGTCATTGGATGCCAATTGCAACACGGATGATCGTAATATACGCCATGTTCATGTGAGATAGACACATTGAAAGAATGCATGAAAGTCGGGTGGTAAAGGACATATCATAGACATCAATGATGGTGGAGAATGTAGAGAAAACACTTGTGAGGTTGAAAAGAAGGCGTAGGAAATCTTTGTATTTTACCTCTAAGAAAGAAAGATTCAAACTGAGTGTGGGAAAGAATAATGAAAACAAAGAAGGGAAAAAAATCTGTTGAGTACGATAGAAGAGACTGTGAAAGCATTGGATTTTGATACAATAATAACAATAACGATGGAAGACGATGAAGGTGCAAAGAACAAAGAACATGCAAACGATTGTATATCGGAGTCGGAAATGAAGACGAGTTCAGAAAACACAACAGACAAAAATGTAAGTCACTTTAACCTTCATATAATTTAATAATGTATTGGATGGAGATGAACTAGAATATGATATTTACATTAAATTAAAAACTGTCAAATAATTTAAAATGATGGAAATGTTAATCAAGTGAATCATGTACATTGACGCACATGGTACGTGGGACAAGTAAGAGAGCTTGAAAGTTAGGAATGAGAACCTTGTGCGTTGACGCACATGGTATGTTGCGGTGACTTAAAGATCTTGAAAGTTAAGAGGGAGAACCTTGTGCGTTGACACACAAGATATGTGACAACGACTTAGAGATGTTATAAATTAGGAGGAAGAACCATGTGTGTTGACGCACATGATATGTGGCGGTGAGTAAGGGAGCTTGAAAGTTAGGAGGGAGAACCTTGTGTATTAACGCACAGGGTATCTACCGGCGACTTGGAGATCCTCAAAATAAACAAAAACCTATTGTATGAATTTGAAACGATATATAGAGGTTTGGAACAATGAATTCGTCCAATATAGGTTGAGATGCAAAAAATGGGAAATACGTGTGTTGGAATATACATGCAGTATATGACAGAGACTAAAATCATGAAAAACAATAGGAAATATTTTTATGCTTGCAAATCCAAAATATACGAGGTGGTAAAAAAACAATGAAATATATAAAAAAAAATTGATTAAAAAAAAATATTAAAAAAAAACAAGAAACAATTATAGCTACATAAATTTAGATAATATACAATATTTTAATTATTTTTTCAGACACGATTTGGATTATTTATATATTTCATAAATATTAATAAAAATATAACTAATTATAACATTTTTATATGTCAAAATCAGGTTTGTTGGCAGAACGTGGAAGAGGCCGTCCGGACGATGATCTTGAGAGTAAGGTATACCCGGGTATAATCGAAGGGCATGACGTACATGATGATGATTTTCAATTGGACATAGAGGATGATGTACGAGAAGAAAGAAAGGAAAACGACACCACAAAGTACAAAATTGATGGACCAACTTCTGTTAGTAAACTAGAGGCATGATTTATTTTTGGGCGAGATCAAAAATTTGAGGTGAACATGAAGAATGTGCTACCACCTTCATCAACACTTACCAATATGCGAATATTAGATATGGAGCATGCCAAAGATATATGTGAGCGTTTGTTGAAAAAATAAAACTTGTCAGTCTTAACCTTAAGGCCCATTTCGTACTTCGATGCAGATCTTCAAGAACAAGTGGACTTCAATGTCGAAAGAACGCGACAACAATTCGAAGAGATTCGTAGTGGTTGGGGCGTTGGAGCATCTGAAGAAGATCAATGGAAGGATATGTTCCAAACAATCAAGTGGGAACCATATGACAGCCAACACATATTGTATGCGTGCAACGTTTTGGCACAAGAGGCATTTCAAAAAGGCCATATCACAAAAGAAGATTTGGATAATCTTTTTAGCTCCAGAAAAGCTATTGTAGTGGTGTATGACAATCCTAAAATGTACCTTGAGATGTCAAAGCGACATAACGACTTCAACATTCCGAACCAAAAGGACAGTTATGCAAGTGCTTGACAGACTTTGGTGAAACTTCGTGCCCTATGGATTAATTATAGAAGACCCAAAGCTCGAGAAGACGAAGATATCAAACGTCGTGGAGATATGTTGATGTGCATGGCGACAGTGTTGAACCAAAAGTTGGAGGGTGAAAAAAATCTTACAGTCACCAAGATATCAACAAAGTTGTACGATTGGATCTCACACGCGTGCAGGGATGATGATGAAGCTTTTCATTGTGTTATACGAATTGGAAAGGAGGTGGATAACCGTATATTATATTTGGATCCCGCAAGAGCAAAAGCATGGAAAAAATATGTATGAGCAAGAAAATAGAATTTTGATGTCAAATAACCAAAGATTATCTTTATGACAATAAATTGGTTGAGGCCGTTGCGGGGTTTATTGGATAACGATTACAAGCAAGTTGTACAAACGGTGTTCTATGATGAGAGGAGACAAGGTCAGAGATTGTACTACAACGAAGTTGACAAGCCATTTCCAGGGTCAAAGACATTGGAGTTTGTATCGTTACGATTACGGCAACGATACGCAGTAAAGAATGTTTTACGGTGGTTACAAATGGAAGGCAACATTGCAAGCTACAAGAAGATTGCGGATTTTTTGCAGATCGATGTTTCAAGGTTTGGTGAGCATGACACATTGGTAGCACTGGGGCAATTGGGCACTAAAAACTTTATTAGCCGTTGGGCTTCACCACTATACGTTTATGTTTCTGCACTGAAAAAATGTGCCGAAAAGATATCGAAAGCTATAAGGGCTCATCATTGCGATATTGTCAATGGCGGTAGAGGGTTTCTAGAAAAAGTTAAATTAATCGAGTACGACAACTATAGCTTGGAGGGTTGGTTGTGGGATTCAAAGGTCAAGAAGCAGGTAAAAAGATCAGAAGAACAACGAGAGATTCATATCATGCATCGAGGTGGTTTGTTTACGGGTGGAGGTGGTACGTTGGGAAAACCAAGATTATGGGTGATAGACTGTCGATGGGGAAGTACAACAGGAGAAGATAAAGTATGGTCTAAAAAAGATTATAAGAAAACAATGCAGGTACTTGAGAAGTGGATGAGTGGTTGTCCTCGATGGAATATGGTGTTTCTTTGTCCAGAAGGTGCAAACGTGCGTTTTTTTATAGAGAATGTAGAGGAAAGCCATCGAATCATTCGTTATGGGACATGGACATTTAAACCAGAGAGAAGGATAACTTACTATTTGGAGGGCAAGAAGTTGTATCCATGGATGCAATAGGAAATGTGATCATAGTGATGGTGTGTCCTGAAAATTCCAACCATGTTGATAATGTTTCTCGTACGAACATGCCTCTACCCCGAGTTTTTCATGATCATGAGTCAAAATA
Organism: Polytrichum formosum; assembly: GCA_964035585.1. Taxonomy (NCBI): domain Eukaryota; kingdom Viridiplantae; phylum Streptophyta; class Polytrichopsida; order Polytrichales; family Polytrichaceae; genus Polytrichum; species Polytrichum formosum. The sequence goes on from OZ037936.1 coordinate 3,784,650, forward strand.
TGCAGCAACAAAGGGAGATGCAAGGAGAAGAACACCAGAACAAACATCAAGGTTGGTAAATTGTTATTGCCAAAAGATTGGGCAATAGTGTTGGTGGGACTCTGCTCAACCATTCCAGCCATTATTGAAGAGGGTTTCAAAGGGACTCAAATTTTAACATTTGATGATAACATTGAGAGGATCGTGAGGCTGTTAGAGTGGGTCAGACAACATGACGGGATTGTATTTCAATTCTCATTACAAGAATCTAATCGCTATGAATTAGAAAGTGATATGGCGCAAGGAGAGGAAGGTCATGAAGCGCATATTAACACGGAGATTGACGATGATGAGGATGACGACGACGACGACGATGAAGACGATCACAATGACGATGATGATGAATCGGAGATGGATAACAATGACAACGAAGATGATACAATATCTTTGTTGGAACCAGAAGTTGTAGCTCCAAAAGAGACATGAAGAAAAAGAAAGAGGAAAGATTCGGAACTTATGAATGTAGTGAGATTGGAGAGCTTTGCGATTGAAAACACACAACCATTACAACGTTCTTCTAGACCACCCAAAGCAACTGAAAAAGTTATTGGGCATGATAAAGAAAAAGCAGTGGCATTAATCATTTTTTTCAAGAAAAAACGTTCGAGTACATCGAGGAGACTATCAACAATAACTACGGTTTCACAGGTGGAACCTACAACGGTAATCATGACCGGGATTCCAAGCAGCTCACTTGATCATAGTGTTGCAATTACTGGGACACCGGCGAATTGAGTTGAGTTTAAGGTTGGTGATCGTGTGAATTTACTTGATATCCACGACGACGTTATAGTGACAATTGCTAGAATCATATTGCTTCCAGGATCCGGACAATTGCACAACAGAATGCAACCAGAGGGATTTTACAAAGTTGTTGCAGAGGAGGTTGTTGTTGGAGAATCTCCTCTTATGGTACCCAACAAAGACGATGATCCAGAACAATTGTATGTTCGAGATGTTGAGGGTACGATGACTGCGTGGCGACACGATCGTATCGCATATATGAAATAGATATAAGTGATTAGCACTAGTTTTGCAGACTTGTTTATCAAGTGTGGTTTTGATGATTTTTACTATTTGAATATAGTATTATATATGTTTTAAAGTTTTTCTTAATATATTTATGTCGATATTGTATATATTTATTTCAATATGGTTGAATAGATTTATTGTGAAAGAAAAAATCGTTTATAAAATAACATAAAAACAATGTGCAAACTTGAATTTTTTTAAGGCTATATATCCCTTATAAATAAATCTCAATATACAATTCCTTACTTACATTATCATCATATTTGAATTGAATTGACAAGCAAAAACCGCAGTTGGCCATGAGCGGTTTTCCTGAATACTGTGTTTTGGTAAAAATATACATTAACGATATAATGTTATAAAAATGCTTAACTCCAAATAGTAAGTGACACTAAGTACCATAAACAGTGTAGTGCAAACATTCCCTAAGGTAACATCAACGTTTTGCTTCCACTTCTCAATGGAAAGGTGTCCTTACAATCACCATGGTGGAGAGGTTGATAGATTTGACCCACCCACCATATAAATTTCAAAATTCCATCTCTCTCCGTTCATATAAGTTAATATGTTCTGAGGGCCCAGAAAAATTAATGTCAACCAAAGTGTATTGGAATCTTGGTGATAGTATTCTAGAATGAACAACTTCATCCACATACATTGGGGCCATGCAAGGCAGTTGGTCAGGGTCAGGGTGAGTTTCCAGTAGGCCACTCGCCCACTAGATTGTAGAAAATAGTGGGTCGGAGGTGTTCGCATGTAGTTAAGCACAAGCCACCATCCAACCGCATTTTGGTGGGCTGCATGGACACTTGCCGCTAGACTTTCATGCACTCTACTAGAGAATCTTTAACCTATAAGTGCCGGCCACGAAAGGATTATAGATCTGTTTTAAAAGGAGGAGGAGGTTAGTAGGTGAGCCCATATTTGAGAAGATGGGAGCAGCTAGTTGGCACATACAGACCCTAGCCCACTAGATTCCCTCTACATTTGGGCAGGTTTGTTCTTAGTCACACTAGAATCTGGTGGATGAGCGGCCTACATGGAAAGTCATTCCAAGTCATCTGGATTGCAAATCACAAAACCATCAATGATCAAATATAGTGTTCCTAGAATCAATTGGACTTAAAATATTGAAATATTAGTTTCAATACATGTACCCAACAATGTGACTAAGAAGGTTAAAAGTCATATAAGGTACCTCAAAACAATTAAAATAGCATTCTTAGAATATTCATGTGGGATTGATATACGATGCCATTATATACAGCCCCCCATAAAATAACTCTTGCACACAAATGGTTATTTAGGTTAGCCCAACTATTCTCTAATATAATAACTCATTCACTTGTGCACTTGTGCACCAACAAATGAAAATGATATGCTTACATTCAACATATTATATCACATCCAAAACCTACATTTAGCTCAAAGGCGATCCATTGTATACCAATGCCGACTATCTGGTTGGACTTGGGTGGATTTGTGATGTAGCTAGTCCTACAATACCAGTGGCCATGCAAGTGTTAGCCTTAATGCCCTCGCAAACTAAGTGCATACCACATGGCATATGCCCTACTACAAGACATCCTAACCCTTGGCCAATGGGGTTTTGGGTCAGGAGTCACCTAACCTACAATTCCAAGGACATGCCCTCGACTCCCCTCAAGCTATAGCCCAGGATTACCACACATGGATCTTGGGACTCTCAATCGGGAGTTTGGGATGTGCCTTATTGGTGTGAGTAGCTAAGGAAGCCAAATGTCTCCATCGAAACTAGCCGCAATAGTCTCAAGTATGGGAGAAGTCTCAAGACATCATCTCATGACTTCGCTACCCTTCCCCACTCATACTAACCTTTGATCCTTTGTGCACATCCCTCACTTCATCATCAAAGCATATAATATCCACCGCAAAGTCAAACCAACTACCACTATTGGGACTATCTACCCCAACAAACTTTCACAACATCTACAGACATATTCCTTGCCCAATTTTGGACGTTCTTTACATTGTGGGAAAGCCTTTGAAAATAGATTCTCAATGGTAGTTTGATTACCCAAATCTGTGACACATTTTGAAAGCCTAGGTAAAATGTCATATGGTAAAGTGGACTTAGATTGGTTATAATGGAAAAAAACATGGATAAAACAAAATTGACCAAACTAGATATTTATCAACATATTATTTCCTCATATAAAATTTTCTATGACATGGACGCCCTTAATTTCCACTAAGGGAACCTATTGGGGTTCTCTTGTTGCAAACCAACCAAACATTATCCATTTCTGGACATGTAGGATTCCACATTACTTGCATGTTGCCTTTTCGTTCATTTTCTAACATGTAAACATAGTCATTTTTTATTTGAGTGACCTTGTGTAAAAACAAATGGGACAACCACTCGTTTCTCAAACAATGAGAGATTTTAGAAAGCGGTGGTCATGGTCAATGGTCACTAGTGTAACCATCCCTCATTTGTTGGAAGCACAAAAAAACAAACACCCAACATTGTCTACAATTTTGATTGAGAAGCCTATGTAACCACTTTGTAAGTACTTCAATCTACAAATAAACTTTGACTTTCTTAGTCATATCTAAATCACACAATGTTGGAATTGCACAAACTTAGTTGCATCAACCTCTTTATGGATGTTCTTAAAATTAAGGATCGATTTTTTGTTTTGTTTTTGTGGGTGCAAGCACATTAATGGTCCCAAATGCTCAAAGTGTCCATTATGGGCACTTTCATCTTAAAGTTTCTATTGTGATTTGGGGGTCCCAAGGTCATCACGGTCAATACTAGACCGGTATATAAATGAACATATGGTATAAAGTATCCCCAAAGTATCAACATCAGTAATCATATCAAAGAACCTACACATGGATATCAAAATTGTAACATAGTCATATATTGATATTTGGTGCGTATCTCAAAGTAAAAGAATATATCCATGTACACAAAATGCTATTATTTAGGTCAATAATGTTATAAAGATATTGATATTAGGGTGATTTTACCTATGTATAAAGGTTCTTGTATTTACCTGAATGGCATCAAAAAAAATAATGTCTTCAAATACTCATACCTCTTACTATCAAAAAAAATATGAAGTCCCCATTAAGGTACCCGAATGGTATCAAAAAGAAATGATGCCAAATCACCATTGTCCACGCTCAAGCTAATTATCTAAGCATACAAGGCAACCCATATAGAACATTTTCCAACGTTAATTTGAGCTCAATTTTGTTTGTCGCAAACTCATGACGTAGAGGGTGGAAAATCTCAAACCCCAATTGAATATTTGAACCAAGAGAAGCAAGGGGAAACATGAAGGACCAAGGGGATCAATGCATAACATTATGAAGTAGTATGTGTTCGTTCATATGGGCCCTAAGAATATAACCTTGGGATGCCCCAACCTAATGCAGATCTAGTCATAATTTGAGTCTTCTTGCACTAGGTTGGGACATCCCATGGTTATGTTCTCAAGGCCCACATGAACGGACACACACTGCTTAAGAATGTTATGTGCGCAATCTATATACACACTTTCTACAAGTCTCACCAAGTCTTGAAATTATACTTCACAATTGGGCTAGAGCTTTATTTGTATAATATATTATGTTGAGATTAAAAGAAATACCCTTGTGTGATGTTGATGATCAAAATAATATGTAAATATCTGCAACCAAGGCCACCAAGAGTGTATAGGTACGTGAACTCAAATCCTAAACAAAACATTAATTAAGGAAGCATTAAGGCATCCAACCAATTTGAAAAATGCACTTGAAGATTGTCAAGTTAATTTATGATCAAATATACTTGAAGTCACGTTTGACACAATTAGCTAAATGCGGAATTGTACTTCAAACACATGTTTATGGGAAGAATCCACCCATATTGGAACTTTGCATGGATAAAAACATGAATTTAAGCTACATACTTTCAAAAGTTTTAGCTAATTGTGTCGAACGTGACCCCATCTAAAATAAACTAACTTTTCAAGTACATTTTTCAAATCGGTTGAATACCTTAATGTTGTTGAAGATTAGGTTCAAATACATGGCTTGTGTACCCTTCAATGCAAATACATACTTTCTATTTTGATCATCAATGTTGCAAATGAGTATGTTTTTGTTTTATCCTTGACATCATATAATGTAATTAATAATATTCCAAATCCCTGAATGGTAAGGAATTGTTTTTTAAAACTCAAGGAGGCTTGCAAAAATTGTGTTTGTATGTTGTTCATTGAGCCTCTACACCCTTTAAGGGTTAACCTAGAATTCTAACACATATGAACTTGATTATTTTGTTAATAAATTTTCGTGCAGATACATGCACAAGTCAAATAAACATTTTTTGGGTGGATAGAGAGGCCCAAAATGGGCCTAGTCTCTCAGACACTTAAGGCCACTTTGCAATAGAGCTTGAGGATCATTGACCCATGATATACAAATGATGTGAGTGGTTGAGAAGTTGGAGATGGTCCAAGTTTACTTTACACTAGACCTTGAGGGCTTTTGAGGGACCAAAGAAATTCGTATGGATGAAGAATCTACACAACGTCCTACATGGCATGAAGTGGATAATGTCTCATGGTCTACCGGATATTGCATTGAGCCCGTCAAAACGAGGTGGGTCTAACACAAAACTAGAGACCATGGTAAGCAATTAATTTGCCATTTGTTCTAGAAAATATATTGCCACTGTGGAGTCCTATACTGCCTACTGCTTTGGATTATCCATAGAATATGTTGTAGTCCCTCAACACGGTCCCACTTGCACTTTACACTAAGCTTGAGGGTGCATCAATTGCTAAATTGGATTTCTACTCCCCCATGGTATGGTCTTTGGATGATTTTCAAGAGTCCTTATTAGGGGCTAACCACACAATAGGTATTGAGTCAACAACTCCTAGCTAGGAACTAGCCTATGAATTTGTGAAGACCCTTATCTTTTTGGATACCCAACATCACACGACTTGAAGGCTTTTTGCCTATGTGGTTGCACTTTTTGAATTGCAACCTCTTCTTCCAAGCATTTCCCGGCAAGAGTCATGGGTGCCACCTCGGATGACAATTCATTCAACAACGACTTCAACTTCCAGTTGTGTGATGGTCGTCATAAACCTTAAATCAATCACGGCACAAAGTTGTGAGTCACTTACTACCCATGTCTTAGGCCCTTAGATTGCGAGGTCATGGCTCTTGGTATGTGTAGAAAGCAACCCTTAGGGATTAACCCCGAATTCATTACATCAACTTCGAGAGTTGTTTAGCTGCAGGCTGCACGGGATATATGGTTCATTCAGAAGATGACAAGGGATATCTGTGCTATATAAATTTTTGCTTCTTTCAAACTACTTTCCGTGAAAGAAAAAAAAGGACATCTGTCTGTACGTAAGGTGTTCATGGATGCAAAGGGTTGGGTCGAATTGTTATAAGCCTGAGCCATTCCTCTTTACAGCTTGAGAGATCAGGAGATTATGACAATGTGATGTCAGAACTAGAGCCTCCGGGTCGAAGTTACCCTCATCATCAGCTTTGTAGTAGTTGCGAGTTCTGCTTCCAAGAGTGTCAGTGAGGCGGAAGAAGGGGGAACAGGACAGGTCCTGCCATGTGGACGCCATGTGGACGCCATGTATTGGCTTCCCTGAATTTCACCAGCTGGAATTCGGCTTTCGGTATCATTGCGTGATCTCTGTGTCCATGTCACAGTCACTCTAGTCTCTTCTGTGAGCCAGAAAAGTCTCGGCTGCCTCATTCATTATTAAGTCCCCGTCCATTCAACCCCACCTACTTGAACACTAGCATGCACAGGCTCCCTCTCAAATATCTTTGTGGATTGGAGGGAATTGGCTTGGACCCACACTACTAGACAAAGTGGTCCTGGGACACACTTTCATTTGAGACGGGCAGTCCTTAGCACATGACCCCACTCCCAAGAGTCTAGTGCAATCTATGACTGTTGTAGATTGGACTCATCTGACTCTTGCGAGTGGCCTCATGTGTTAATGACCGCTCCTGTCAAATATGAAGTGTGTTATAGTATCATGATTTTTAGCATTTTAGTGATCCTAATTAGTGTCACATAACTCCTGATATTACTAGACCCTAGTAGACTCTCACCAGTTCACAAGTGCAAATGTAGCTGCAACATTTTCAGGTTGTTGTGGTCCTATTTTGGGCAACTTCAACTCCGCATACATTTTTGATCGTTGAATTGAATTTTGAGAATTATCTCATTTTGAATCGCATAAACAATTTCGAATCGCATAGATCACAATTTTAAGTTGTAAGACTGGAGTTGAAGTGCAAAAGTTATAAGAGGTTGAAGCAAATATTCATTTATTGAATGATCACATAGACCTTCACAAGTAAATTAACAATGTCATCTAGGAATCTTGAGAAACAAATCTAATCTCAGCATGACAAATGTCTTTTTGGTGTCCGTTCATAAGTACAAGCCTTGCTATTTATCACTAAGTGATTGAATAAGAAGCGAGACTGCATAACCTACTGCAATTAAAACTCCCCATGAAAGGAGTTCACCTTCTTGGATCAAGAACTCTACCTTTTAATCATTGCTTGGGATTTATTACAGTGGTGAGTCCCCACAAACCACTTCCTATGCAAGGGAAAGAGGGAAGTATCACATACGAGCGGACCTCTCATCCATTCAACATAAAAATATGACCCCTATAGGTTTGTGGCCATTTCATTTTAAAAGGCTTAACCTATATTAATTTAGGGTCTTTACAAGGTTAATTCCGGTGTCAATTATACTATAATTAGTAATATATAGGATGTATACTATTTCAAAGCTTTTATGTTGGATGATGAGAGGTGTGATTGAATGTGATAATTCCTCTCCCCTACACAAGTGCACACCTGTTTAAGGCAAGGTTTTTTTGTTCTTTTTTATTGAGTAGTATAAGGCACCCTTTAAACTAGCCTAGAGGCCAAGAGCTTGAAGCAAGGAGCCTTGTAATTGGTGGGTGACCTTGTATTTACACTTGTCCATTGAATGGCAATTTGAGAGCTTGATCTTTTTACCAAAAGCAATGTTGTATTGAAGGGTGAATGTTCACAATACCTACCAAAAGGGTGGTTGAACCGAGGAAGGGGAGGAACAAAATGCCAATTACTATTATAGAATCCGGATGTTGCTATTTCCAGACATTTGAAGTCTGTGAATCAGAGTCGGAGACTCTAAACTAGTCTCATGAGTTTATAGCCCACCCACACTTACTGGTGCAGGCCATCAGTGAACAGTTCCTACCAACATTGGTTACATCCGATGGCTGTCACTCGCCAAACCAACTCCAAAAGTGGCCCCTATTGGTAGAAGTTGTTTGTTGGTCGCCACACCAGTAAGCGTGGACATGCTATAACCCCCCCCCCTCACTAAGTGGTTTGATTTAAATTTCAAAATAGATAACAAGTATTTCTGTATGATTTAGGAGATTTCTTATGGAATTTGTATAAGGAAGTCCTTTGTAAATGGTTACAATCAGTATTCTATTGTATCCTTTACAACATCTAAATGCTGTTCTTGTTATTTCTACTGCAATTTTTTTTAGTGCAATAATCAAGGGTCATTCCAAATGGAAGTTGCATGGGGACTGACAACTCAGTTTAAAATGTAGAACCATTTTACAGTGAGAATGAGGTGTAGCCTAACGTAAATTCATGAAAATTTGGGTGACAGCGTGCAAAATGGAACATTGTGAAAAGTTGAAGGTGTTGGTGTCAGATAAATCTGCATTATCATGCTTCCATTCAACTGGGTTATCAGTGTTATGTGGTTGTGGCCTGAACGTGCCCTTTATGAAGATGTAAAGTCAAGCCCTGTCTGATCTGTGATTGCACTTTAGATGAAATTTCTAGATCAAAGAAACAGACAGGATCTAACTTTTCATCAAATGATAGGTGCTGATCTTCATAATCCATCACCTGTAACTTAAAGGACACCTAAAGAAAAAAGAAAAAAGAAAAAAGAAAGAAAGAAAAAAAAAACATTGCAATGCTAAGGTTCATGTGGCTGTGGCAGCAGAAATTGTGAGCCATTTTTATAATTTATGAGGTAAGCTTAGACCATAATTAGGGCCACTTCGCACATGAGCCAAGAGCAGTGACCTTGTAATGGTGAGGACCCTTGATTCTCATTCAAAGGCCATACCATGGGTGTTGGGAAAGCCGTTTTATGTAGTCACGGGCCCTCAAGCATAGTGTGAAGTGAGAATGGACCATGTTGCGGGATCATTGTATATTTTGTTGGCGGAAAAGAGGGGAGGATTTGGTTTAATATAATATGTCTCAAACTCTATCAGTTTAAGAGAATCACTTGGTGGTGTTTGTCTGTTCTAGAATCTATTCTAGAATCTGCCCGCAATCTATCCTGCTGGAAAAATATTAAAATATTCATGGTCTCCCGGAATTTGCGTCAGACCCACCTCTTGGAGACCACAAAACATTATACATAGTCCGCCATGTAGGCCTCCATGTAGATTTTTCATCCATGAGGTCTTCTTTGGGCCTTTAGGCCTTCACCTTCATGTGTGAAGTGAACTTGGACGGTCTCCGCCCTTTCGACCAACGAGAGCTCTTAGATTGCAATGGTGACGGGCCTTCAGTCTTGTGTGTGAAGTGGCCCTTAGGTACTTTCCTAGACGTCTAGGTACCTGCATGTTATTTGACAGCTAGTAAGGGTCGAGACATCTATAACCAATACAATAAGAGAGTTTGCAACTGTTTAGGAGGGGTAATAGCAAGGAATTATTTTTCTTGCGAAGAGAAACATATTTTAAAGAGAATGCAATTTTTTTTCCCATGAATATGAAAATTGTTACAAATTTTGAAGTGATAAACTTTAGGGTAACACACAATCAATCTATAGGTTAACCCATAACCGCTCATCTGAATGTTAATACTTGGCTATGCCAGTTGTCAAAATTCTTACAAGGGTAACCAATCACAAGCCACCACCACATAAAACTTACCTTTGTTCGCCTAAAGAACATAGTTCTCATCCATGTGAGCATTACATGACCCTAGTGAACGGTTAAATGTACTTGGTCGACTACAGATGCCTCGTCCTTATACATCCCACGGGAAGCTGCCTTGTGGATAATTGACCACAATATGACATCCTTTCCCAAGTATTGTTCAAAGCTTGGTTGGAAGTGCTTACAAGGTGGCTTTGAAGGAGTCCCATTTGCTAGAAGTGGAAGGAATCTGTCATTTTGCGGTTCGTCTCCCTTCATTGGAAGACGGTTTGGCATAAGCTTGAACCGGAAAGGGGGTAGTTGATTGACACGTAAGCAACCGCCCCTTTCTCAAAGGTTGGGTCCCAATCCTAACACCATTGCCCAACTTTTTGTCCCACTCTCTCCAAGTTGCCAAACCCATACCTCCCCATAACCCGCACACTTCTCTCCCTCTCCCTCTCCCTCATGCGTGTTGTTGGTTAGTTGTCCAAGGTATGAAATCCTTTGATGTGGAGCAAGATTGCCATATGGGATTGGGGAAGGCACGCATGTAATCTTGATTCAAGGATAACTCACACAATTATTTTAGCAATCAATTTGAGCTTCAAGAAAAATACCCTAGAAATTGCAACGAGTCAATTCTATGATCATGAAGATTGATGTATTGTGAATTTGCATGAATGCTTTCAAGCCAATTTATCATTCCATCAAGACCCTTTTTTCTTCCCAACAACTTATAAGTTAGCATACCTGGGGGTGGACTCTTCATTGGATACCTAAATGACATGCGTGGGTCACTATGAGTTAAACCCCCTATATACGAGAAGTTTACATAGCCATTATTACATATACAATCTACACTTTTCAATGAGAAGGTTATTAAATTTATTTTTTCATCCATAGCATGTAACTCAACGATTGCATCAAAGAAACAAAGACAAGAGCAAAACATCCTAGACACAATCCCAAGAGCAAAACTCAAGGAAGCCCATGAGCACTCCAAGAGCCTTCAATTTGTAAAACCTAGAATCCAAATGCAAACCCTAACAAGAATGGACAAGGTAGTCATTGAGAAATATTACCGTATGACAAAAATGGATAAAAACTTGCCATGGATGAAACTAACACATGTATTGTCAATTTTTTCTTTAAACCTTAGGGCCTCCGTTTGTACAATTGCATTTACTTCAAAATTCTCAATAGCCTTTGTAACTATACACACTAGAGACAAATAATACCTCTCCATCATGTATACTATGTATGCTAATGCCTCAAATACTACCCTTCTTATACTCATGTTAATTTGGGCATTGTATGAAGAGCCCACCCCCAGGGCTAGTAGATCAGGTTTCAGAATCAACACCATCTAAGTAAAATTTGGTACAAAATTCCAAATTCTAGTGCTCCACTTTGAAACTCCACAAGGTTTCAGGAAGGAACAACGAGATGGGAAATGCTTCGAGCATGGTGGGGCAAGGGCATGACTTGTGGGAGGTCTGGGGGACACATGAACCATATGGCGGGACCCCGGGGTCCCATTGGCCCCTGGCTCTCGCATAAACTCTGTAGCACTGTCAATACAACTCCGATTCTTTTGACGAAGGCAGCAATCGACTGCCCACATCATGAGCTACATGGGGACATTAAGACCTTTTTTTAATGGTGACACAATTAGTCATTTTTAGGGGTATCATGCTCATTTTTTAGATGAATTTTTGGAGAAATAAGTAAGAACAAATTTTTGAGTGAAGTTATTAAAAGGGAAACTTAGCTGAGAGCAAGAGAGATCCAACGGTACGTTGCGAGATGCAGTAATGACTTCTAACCAACATCTACAGGTTTAGGTTTATGTTGCAACATAAGCACTCCAACAAAATAAATAATTAATGACGTTTTGAGATGGAGTCTATGCGGGGCCCCAGGGTCCCGCCATAAGGTTCACATGGAAAACCTTTATTACCCCCTCCTTGTAAGACCCCACAAGTGTATGGAGCAACACCAAGGGGAGTTGGGTGTGTGGCTAAGGACCCGCACCCCCTTGAGTATGCGGGCTGAATCCAATTGGGAACCTCGCGAAGAAGTCCGTAACATGGCAGTACGCAAAGAGATAGACATCGAAGTGAATGGGATGAGCAAAAGACCTAACGACAAGTGGTAAGGGGAGTTCCGATGATGGATCCAATAATGACGCAGAAAAGGTGGCGCCGAGGCGAAGAAAACCCGTTGTTTCCTGACTTTGATATGAAATTAGAGGAATTAAAGCCGCCATGAGAAACAATGGATATCATTAAGATTGAGAATAACACGAGCCTCGCCTTCGAGCTCAAGTAAGGTGACGTATATGAAAAATGTCCTGAAGACGACACTTTGGATTACTAAAGACAAGCGGAACATTGAAACCTTCATCATGAAGTACAAGATGTATTGCAATGTGTCATGATAGATGAAAACTGAGGTTAGAGCTTAGAGCTTCAGCTCCCCTTTAAAGAAGAAGTGTTAATCACATTCGCCGCTTAAAGGGGTGGTCAAGCGGAGGACTTACCATGTAAATTTTTAAAGAAATGGGCAATTGAGACTTGGAAGAAACCGCGTTAATACCTACTCATGTGTTGTTGTTAGAATCAATGAAATGAAAGCTAGATCAAAAGATTTTGAGATACGTGGAGGAGTATAAGTCCAAGTACCTTCAATATTATAGCGAGAAAAATCTGCAATTAGGCACGATTGGTGCATTTTTTGCGAGCCTAGAGTAGACATTTCGGCGTAAGGTGTGGGAGAAGGAGAACCTCTATACTATGATGAAGGAACTCTTTGACGTTGCCATTTGCTTAGGATATGTGTGGGAGTTAAGGCGACTAGACATGTCAATAGTCGAGAGACCTATCGAGCAGAATTTCAATCACAGCAAACCCTAATTCCACAAAATAAAATTTGGAGCAAAGGATGAAATGGATGGCATATCAGACTTAAAGCCGCAAGCGGCTAAGGGATTTAAATAAGCCAAATGCATTGACGCTAAAGAAGTGACAACAAAAGAACTTTTTTTTCAAGTACAGGCGATGGGACATATAGCACGGGAGTGCCATGAAGGTTTGAGAGGAGGTATCAAGGTAGAATAGAACTCTACCGCGGTTGCGCCAGAACAAAGGCAAGCTGAAAGGTTTAAACTCAAACCTTGACTTTGAGAGTGGGTTATCTTTCAAAAGTGGGCTGTGAGCCCAAAACGGAGCCCACATTTAGTCTTAGTTCTTTAAAACATTAGTTGGTGTGCTTTGAAGTGGTATGTCACTTCACAAAAATATAAAAAGAGTGAATGTTAGCCTTAGAAGTACAATACGGTAAGATGCTAGGAGATGAACAAGTCATTGTGTTTTTACCTTGGAAAAGGATTTGAGTGAAGAGGGGTAGGTAGGGAGGACTTGGATTGAGTAGTTAGTGGGTAGGCTAGTACACATCGATGGAGACAACCAAGGTAACACTAGAAGGAAAGGGGGTCCTTTCGCACACGAAAAGGTCACATAAATGACAATGTTTTGGCGCTTCCACATGTGTCATGAAGGTTTGCAGCCCTGTGGCAGTACTGTCATCCTGGACCTGTGTTATTTTTGCACAAATGAGTGTTAAAAATGTGTTGTGGTTTAAGGCCTTTGACCGCGACAGTAATTAATAAGTTTGACGGCCGTGGTAATTAATGATCTCAATCGCCGCGATAAGTATATGATTATGGGGGAATTCCAGAGGTACATTAATTTAATCTCATATAATATGTCTCTTTAAAAGAGATATCCATTAATAAGTGCACTCCTCGCCTCCCGAGCCTAGCCACCTACTTCCAAGTGCCTAGCCACCTACCTACCAAGGTAGGCTAAGCCAAGGGCGGGGGCCAAGGGGTTTGATCCTTGAACCTCTTGGCTCCCACGTAGAGGCCTTAGCCACTAAGCCACCACTCCTCACATGATACATGAGGAGTATTTAAAAGATTTGTATATAGAGGCCCCAAGTTACTCCTCATTTACTGTTTTTATTTACTGGTTTTATTTACTGGGTTTATTTACTGTTTTTACATGCTATTTTATTTTCTGTTTTTATTTACTATTTTTACTTACTGTTTTTATTTACTGTTTTTACTTACTGTTTTTATTTACTGTTTTTATTTACTGTTTTTATTTACTGTTTTTACTTACTGTTTTTACTTACTTTTTTTATTTATTGTTTTTATTTACTGGTTTTATTTACTGTTTTTACTTACTTTTTTTATATACTATTTTTATTTACTATCTTCTACCTTAGTAGTTAATTAGGTAGGTGACTTACTTCTAGGTCTAGATCTAGCTAGAAGATCTACAAAAGTAAACAAATTTGTTTACTTTTGTAGATCTTCTAGCTAGATCTACATCTAGAAGGAAGTCACCTACGTAATTAAAGATAGAACATTCTTTCACGGACTTCCTTGCCATTGAGTATTTGCTATTTTAGTGCATTTATGTTGGATGAATGCATGTAATGTCTCTCTTCTACCTTAATTAGTAGTTAATTAGGTAGGTGACTCCCTTCTAGCTAGATCTAGACCTAGAAGTAAGTCACCTACCTAATTAAAGATAGAACATTCTTTCACGGACTTCGTGCATGACATTAAAGTGACACATATGTGTAAGAGTTTTAAGCTTTCGCTCGAAATTTGAGCTCCGCAACACAATTCTTACATGTGCGGAGCTCAAATTTCGAGCGAAAGCTTAAAACTCCCACACAAAAGTTTTTGTGTCATAGCCTCGTGTGCAAAAGGACCCCCTTTCCTTCTAGTGTAACTCAAGAGGCAAGTGCGTTCGAATTGGGATGAATGGAGGATCACATTGAGCGCACAAGTGGACCACCTCATCGTGGCCACTTAATGGGGAAGATCCAAGGAAGAATGCAAGGTGGAGGATAAGCAAATTCTAAAAGCACCAATCAAATTACGATTTAAGCATCGTGGTTTGAATTAAAGTGGTGAGTGACAATTTGGGAAGGTAAGGGGAGAAAGTTATGGCGGCGGAAAGTGGAGGAGGCTAAGTTTGGGTTGAGCACTCCCAAGGGGGTCCGAGGTAAGGTGGGGGATTGCTCTCATTCTCTCTCTCTCTTGTTGATGTTGGGAAGTGGAGCTCTTAGAGCTCATGAGGAGGATGTGAGTTAGTAGTAGGAAAAACTCTTGGATTTAGAGGCGATGTGTGGAAAATTAGTGGAGTTAATTAGTGTGGTTAGTTAGTCTATCAACACAATCTCTTTACCCTCTTGAGGGTGTGTGTGTGTGTGTGTGTGGGGGGGGGGGTGTGTATGAACACTACCCTTTCTCTCAATTTTTCTTTACACAAGGAAAATGAAGTGTAATGCCGGGTTCAATCCCTGCTGGTTTTTTGGTGCTTGAGGGAGAAAATCATGAGTGCACCGGGAGCAGCATCAATAGCGAAGTCCGAAGTGGTATGGGCAGGGAGTGTACCTATGTTTTATGAGAGCAAGGAAGGAGGCTGGGCATTGGGGGATTCTAGCGGAGAATCTACCATTGCTACCTTGGAGCTGCAAGGTAAAATACTGGGATTCCGGTAAGAGGAGATTGACTAAGTGCTCTGAGGGGGGTTTGAGACTGTGAATTCGGTGGAATTCTTGCACTGAAGGAGGCGGGGAACCTGGGACTCCGGAGCTGCAGTCAAGAGCAGTGATCGGGGAGATTTTTGGGCACAATCGGTCTAGATCCTAGTGTTTGCAAGTCCAACCGGTTACATGTTGACATCCGTCGGTTTTCCTTTATTGATTTGGGGTCAAGAGTGCCGAAGTGGCTAGAGCAAGGGAAGGATTGCGGCAGTACACCAGCTACCAAGAAAAAGTTCATTGCTACAATCTATGCGCACGTCCAGGGTACCTCAAGAAGAATGCGATTCCAGGTAATTGAGAAGCCGCAATCGGCAGCTCAGTAAGCCACAAGGCTGTAAATTGGGTAAAGAGGCTTCCTGAGGCCATGCGCGGCAGATTTGGTGGAAAGGCAGGTGGTTGAAGCTAGCAAGCTTCTGGGCTTGTACAAGACCATCGAGATTAACTGGTGGAAAGCCCACAGAGAATAACCACGACTGAGAAGAGCTGCAGCTGTGACATTTGTCTTCGGCAGGTGACGGGAGAGGGATTCCCGAAAATTGACGGGCAGTTGACGGGGAGATGACGGGCAATGACGGGCCCAGTGGCCGGGTGAACAGCGTAGAATAACTTTCGAACACATTTTTCTGTCGAATGGATTTTTGGACCATGATGTCTGACGAACTAAGGGGCATTGTTGGGCCAAGTATGATCGCGTTTGGAGTTGACTTCATTAGGATGCTAGCGAGCCCGCCCACGAAGCTTAGGCTAGCTAAGTTAAAGACCAAGGGAATTGTGTAAGCTTGATCATGGGAATGGCTCCCACTCTATAACTCAGTGACTTTCACTAGTGCATAAGAGAGCATGTCTTTGATGCAACTAGAATTTAGCATAGTTGGAGTTAGTTTGGATACATGATTAGGTAGGGGAAGTGGATTGACATTTAATTTGAGCTTGGTGTGGTGTGGCGTGGGTGACTTGTTGTGTGAAGTGTTTTTTAACACTTCTCATCAATGAGCACGTAATAAAAAAGAGTTGTTTTCTATGTTTATGCATTGTTATGTGAAGGAGATAAAACCATAAAATTACACAAAGAGTTGAACATTGTCATGGAATCTACAAGCAAGCCTATGGATGAGCTCAAGGACCCAAGGGAGGTGAAGGTGACTAATGGTAAAAGGAAAAGGGGAATATCCGCTTGGGCTTGTGCATACAAGGCAAGGAATCGGACACTTGAGTCATCAAAGGACTCATCCAAGCCCAAAGCCAATGCCACGGAAGAATGTGAGCCCAAACCCACTACTCGGACTAAGGACGCTTAAGGGTGGGGGGTTTGGCCTCACATGGGCACAAAATGCTTGAAAGTTTTGGTCGGGGAACGTTAGTTCATGAGGAAAATTTTGAAGCCACCATTTTAATGACAAGTCCATGAAAAAATGGGTTAGTTTACTTGAAAGTTTAAGTGAACGCTTCTAATGTGACTATACTGATTGACACAGAAGTCACGAACTCCTTCATAACGTTGAAGTGCGCGAAGAGCTTGGAGATGAAAATGAACTTCATCTAGGGGTCATGTCAAGCGGCGAGAGTACTCAAGGTTGTGCGTTTCAAGGTGAACGGAAGTTGTTTTGAAAAAAACGTTATGATGTGTGACTAAGAGGGTGTAAACATAGTGTTAGAAATTATATTTCTATACTTCTATGACGTAGAAGTTAGGCAAAAGCCAAGTATGCATGTCGTGAAAATAGGTGCGGATAAAAAATCTAAGCTGTTAATCTTCACCTAAATGCCGAGCTTAGATGAAGTAGCAATTAACTTAGTCACTACGACTAAGCTCTACGAAAATAAATTTGTTTTGGTATTATGAGGTGAAGAGCTCGAAACACGGCTCAAAAATAATATAAGGATAAAATTTCTGCACATTACATCTCTAAATGTGCCTTCAAAATCTTGCAAGTTAATGATATTCTTGCTAATGAATTATCCAATGAATTGCCCCCAAAACGGGAGATTGACCACAAGATTAAGTTGACACTGGGAACCGGGCCTCAAAACAAGGTTTTGTATCGACTTAAGCAAAGAGAAGCGCCTATTGAAATATCAATTAATTGAACTTCTAGTGAAAAATTATATTTTTTCTAACAAGTCACCGTTTAGGGCGTCAATGCTCTTTGTGAATAATTTTTTTTTGTCAAAAACAAATGTTCATTAACTACCAGATCTTGAACCGAATGACAGTGAAGACCAATTATCCACTATCTATAGTGAATGATCTTTTGGATAAATAGGCTCGTATTAATATTTTTAATCAAATAAACTTAAAGTCAGGCTATTATGAAATATGCAGAGTTGAAACAAATGTACACAAAACAATAATTAAGACCCATTACAAGTGTAGTGTATTTTTTGGTTATAAACAAACCTAGGGAAACACTCAGGAAAGACTTAAAAGGTGACTTGCACATCGTCTAGGTGTCTTAGATAAGTTTTGTTATGAAAAACACAAAGATATTTCACTTTATTTTGGGGGTAGGACTGACGATTGGTTCATGGGGAATGGATAAAAACTTCTAAAAACCTCTCCATGTCAGTTCATGCAATTGTGACGGTCTCTCACCTCACTCTAATCTCCCGGGCAATAGTCTGGCAGTGAGTTCATTTTAATTGGACCAAGTGCGGTGCACAATCATAGGCACAACCATAGGCAATAGTCTTGCGTAAGTGACGCATTAGAGTCTTGTTGCACCAAAGCCAAAGGCACTTTGGTATAGGCAATAGGCTTTCATTACTTAATATTTCTTAATATAATGAGAACAACATAAATGTTAATCTTTACATTGCATGGCCTCTTTAATAATTAGAAATACAGCAATACAGAGAGTCTATCGCCCTTGATTATCCTTTAGGATTATATCTGAACCTCATTCCAGGCTAGATACTTAATTCTTTATATAAACTTATTATTAAATTATTACACCGCATAACTCATTGAGTGATCGCACTTATTGACCTAGGCTTGCCTCTTCTTCTCCCATTGTAGGTTCTACTCCTCTTGGCAACCAACAGTCTTTGAGGAATGACCTTTCATCTTGCGAGGGCCATTGTCTTTTCAAATTCCTTTCACCTGAGGGGCGTTGATACAAACCTACTCTCAAGCGATACCCAAATACAATGATATCTTTGACATCTCCAATCCTTCCAATCTATGGCCCTTCAATAACTCAGCAAACTGGTCCTCTGTCTTCTCATTATAATGGTAGACTCCAGTAGATCAACTACTTAGCGCTCAACACAACCATAGCCTCCGCATACTTCAAGGTACTTAACCATATCTCATCTCATCGTGGATAAGAATATTGTTATGCACAGATTATAGCCTATTCCTTATTACTCTAGTCCATTGTACTCAAGATAATTCTCCACAATAATATAATTAGCTATGATTAGATCAGATCCATTCTCATTAGCACATAGCAAATCAATTCTATCAACTTAAGGCAATACATCTATCTGGTAAATTCTCAGTTCACGCTCTCATTATGACAGGATTTGAAACAAACTCAATTACCGCATCAAAAATTACTCACCCATTCACAATTATTTTTTCAAATTCCATCAGGCAATGGTTTATGTCCATATCAGAACACAAAATCACATTCCACAACAAGACTATAGCCAGAATGAAATAACACTTGTAAAACACACCACAAAGAATGATAGAAGCAAAGTAAAATCTCCGCACTCCAGTACAAACTCCATGGAGGCTTCTTCTATATTTATAATCAGGCAATAGCCTGAACTTATATGTATCACTTCAAGAAACAATCACTATCTTCATACGATAGCCTTCACATATGTATATTTCTCTCTTGGCTCAAGAAGAAGAAAACTTCTCATCCAACTCCCTTGGGAATAACTTCCTTCACCTACTTATGCTTTCTCCAGAAACAAGTTCTTCCCGTCTGACGCCCTTTACAATCAGGCCATAGTCTTCCAAATTCTGGTTTTTTGATATCTCCAAGTCATTGGTTGTTCATACCTACAATGTTTAAGTGTTTAAGTTCACTATAAGCTAGTTTCACACTTCGAATCTATTTAGTTCAAAAATATCTTAACCCGACCAATTTTTGTATATTACAACAAGTTTTATGAATTTCTAGTAATGTCGTTCGGATTACGTAATGAGCCGACAACATGCATGTTTATCATAAGTTTGGTGTTACATGTCGAAAAGGACGAATACGTAGTCATTCATATTGACAAATTTTTAATGTATTATAAAATAAAATAAGAACACCTTAGATTTCTAAGCCAAGGGTGGTTTTGTACCTACTTTTGAATCACATATACTAATTTTAAGATTTAAAAGTCTCGGTGAGTGAAATGGATCTAGATAATCTTATACGTGTCTAAAAGTCCATTTCAAGCTTAGTTACCGTGGATTGAATAACTTAGACTCTTATAATATATTTAAGTTAATACAATACAAACCAATGTAGCCTAAAATTTATTGTGATCATTCATAAGCATAAGAAAATTCTATAGAGAATGTAAGAGAAATGACGTTTAGAACTATCTCATAGAAATGCCTATAACTTAACACTAGAATTTTAAGATAAATTTAAA
Source organism: Polytrichum formosum (assembly GCA_964035585.1). Lineage (NCBI taxonomy): Eukaryota > Viridiplantae > Streptophyta > Polytrichopsida > Polytrichales > Polytrichaceae > Polytrichum > Polytrichum formosum. Next base: position 3,804,941 of record OZ037936.1, read on the forward strand.
CTATTCAGATTAAAAAAATAACTTTAAAATATATTTATACATATAAGATTCAAAAGAAATAAAAATCATACAAAACCGTAGCAAACCTTAAAAATTAGATGTTTTTAGATATGTAATTTTTTAAGTAGTCTCACAGAAACCTCTATAAGTTTAGAATAAAATTTTAAATAATTTTAAAACAACTTGGGTTGTAAAGAAAACTAAAAAACCTATCTAGTGATATAAAGTTCGTAAAAAATAAATACTTGAAAGCCCGTGATGAGCTTTTTAAATTAGCTATATCTAACGGACTATGAACTTCCAACTATTCACTTTTATCAATTCAAAGTTATCTAATACCTACGTGTTTTCTAAAAACTAACTAAAGAAGAAAATTCAAGAATACAAGTTAAACACTTAAACAAAAAATTGACAAAAAAATAGATTTTTATTTAAAAGAGATAGCTCATTTTCGTATTTTCTATAACACTAATACTATCACTCAAATGCCTCATACCAACTAATTCTACATAATCTTCTACTTAATAGTATCATAATATGGTATAAAAGCTAGTAACTACGTTCTTCGCTCAAGTCACAGTAGACCGAAGATAAAATGAAGGTTAAACAAGAAAATCAAATGAAGGGGCTAGACTCTGGACGTCTGAAGACCAAAATCGAACAAGATATGCAAGAAGTATCAAAGAGAAGTGATGTTGAAATCGAAGTTAAATTCCTTTCAAATGGTTGTTTCAAGGAGTGGAAGTGAACCTCTCCGTTGACTTGGGTTTCAGTTCACTTAGTGGAAAGTTTTTCACCGTCCATTAGCTTAGAATTCATTTCTTGAAGTCTTAGTTCCCTCTTATTTTCATTCCATTCATGTTTATCCGTCCGTTGACTTATTAATGTCGAAAGACACTTGTTAATAGAATCTTATATCATCAAGGGAATCTATACTAAGTCAAGATAAAATCTCAGCTACAACTATCAAAGTCAACTTACTCCCCCTCTCCGCTATGTCCAATCATCGTAAGTGCCTTCACCTCGGAACCTCTTGGAATGACCTCACGGGACGATCACATCCCTTACGTTTCATAACCACGTGCGATAATGGTTTGCTACCCTCTATTATATGCCATAGATAATTTTAAAATTATGAAATTTTTTCTACATATACATAACCATTGATGATATCTTTTGTATATTTTTTTGAATTTTTTAGTCATCTTCATTTTTTATAGTAAAATTTTTAGTTCAATTTTGCGTCATTCTAGTTAGAAATTATATGTATTATTAAAAAAACAGATCATCGATTTTTGTTACCAATTTTTATTATGTAGTAGATACCGATTTTATCTACTCATGATAAAAATTTGATAAAATTTTGACCCATTTTTATGATGCTTTATGTAAAAAGTAGATTTTTTTATCACACGTGGTGTTCAACTTGACAATGGAGTGCACCCCCCGGGGATGACCTTTGGATTAAAAAAATCCATTGATCTAATACTTGCATAAGCCAACTAAGCCTCTTATCTTTAATATCTAATTTAGCTTACTCCTCCTAAATAACATGTAAATAAGTTGTTAAAGTTTGTTACTTAGGGCCTCTTCTCTCTAAGCTAATTTCTATCACTAAAACATCATACTAAAGCATATTACTATCTAAATAATCCAAATAATACTAATATAAAGGTTATTTTGTAGAAGAATCAAATAAACCCTTCATATGTGCTATAAGAATCGACCCATGGGATGCATCTATATTTTATTTATGTATACATGTGTGAAAACCTCCTATTTAATGGAGAATCATTTACCTTTCTTTGTTGAATATTTTTCATCTTATAACAAGCTAAATTTCTACTAGATGGTATTTTTTTAAACCCTATCATTATGTATAAATGTAGTTAGTTTTTTGCTATCACTTAAAAATAACAACCCAGGGAACTAGGTCACATGGAAGACTGAACTAGTATCTATAAGGGTTAATGTCACATTGGGTTAAGGATTACAATAACAATCTACCTCTTTTACTCCTTCATTCCTTCTTTCTTATACTTACCCTCCACTCTTATGGTTCATTTGTGATGTTTCTGTAGTGAGTGATTCCCGTCCTATCTCAGGGAGGGCTCTATCACTCTAAGGCTTTGACTTAATTCAGTCGTGAAGCTCAAAAGCTTGGCAAGTGATCAATGGCTCATAGTCGGGACAAAGTCCAGGGTAATGTCTTTTTGTAACCGCATAGTCTTTGATCAACATAAATCACATTTGCGGTAATTCAACATTTTATATCCGTCTTTAATCAGCTTACAACCATCATGCAGGTGCCACAGAGCTAATAGCCATCATCTTCGCCTTCCGGTAAACCTTGCAACTCATCTCAAAAACATCCACATCGTTAATACATAAAACAACGCATGACAAGCTAGGCGATATCATGTGTTAAGGCTTTAGTCTGCTGGTTTTATTAAGAACTTGCACATGGTATAATCTTACTCTTTGATGGTAATATCTCCTCCTTCTCGGTAACGTCCTGGCAGCCTATGGCCTACCTGCTATTGATTTCTTGCCTTCTTTCCTCTCTCGGCTTAGTGGCCCTACCCAGGCTATACCCTTACCTCGGTAACTGCCGGGTAGCGTCTATCACTATCACTCAGGCTTGAGCCCCTAAATAAGGCTATGGCCACTCAATCTCCCTCTGTAATGGCCTCGCTCATCTCGAGCCTCTCTGACTAGCCGTTTCCTCTCGGACCACTTGCCTCTTCCGACTCCTTTCACAATATTTCTCAATCTCTCTTAGACGTCAGCCAACTGCTGATACACATCACTCTTTAGTCTCTCAGGCAATTCCCCAAGGTTCACTCTCTTCAGACTGGCTCGAGACTCTCACAACCTCCTCAAGTCTATTTGCCCTTCTGACTATTCCACATTCTCTCGGCCATTGCCCTCAACATGTTACTGCAATTATTCTTAGACAATGCCGAACTCTCCAGACATTACTCTCTTAGACTATAACTCAGACTCTTCTCCTTCATTGGCCCATCGCCCGATTTATCTCTCACTTCCTTCTTCAACAAGACAAACTTTACTCTCTTTCGTGTATACTTCTCAACAGACTACTCGCCAAACTACATTAATCCATTACACTCCCACTTCCGCAAGACACAATTTCCCTTATTGATTATTGCTCACACACGCATACAACATAATTGACTCTCCAAATGTATCAAGATTATAGCACTGAAATTACAATTCTATTTCAATGTCAAAGTTCAGACTCTACCGAAGACCGCATCTCACGGCTTCGACAGTCTATGTCTACCCTGCTAATTTCTTACTTAGCAGCCTATTAGCCAGCCAACCTCAATCACTGAGAGTTGGTGCTTTGCAACGCCTATTGCTAACACTAAGAGACTATGCCTAATATCTAACTTTGGAGAATAGCATGTCGTCTACCTCGACTGTCCCCTCCTCATAGCGTCGAGGGTGAGGGGCAGTCGGTTAGAAGTCTAACCGCCTTTGCAACGGCAATAGCCCTTTCTTTCTACACTGGATGGCCTCCAGTGGCTAATAGCCGGATGAATCTCATCAAAAAATGAAAATTGCCTACTTCGGCTAGGCTATAGCCCAAAAAATGGTTCTACAATAAATTTTAGAGTCGCATGATTATAATCACCCTATCTTATTTATAAGTATTAAAAAATTTGTGTGAATAATTTGCACATACATTACGCATATAATATACTACGCATACATTACATTATGCAAATATTGCATTATGTTCTTATATGGAAATTAAGTTGCAAATCTCTCTCTCTCTCTCTCTCTCTCTCTCACTCACACACACACACACACACACAAATCCGGAAAGTTTGCATTTCGTGACCTGCCCACAGGCTGCCCAAAAATCAAGAACCAAAATAGTAAGGAAACAACGAAGAACCCTATATCAAAGAAAAAGTGCCGAGGAGCTCTCGGGAACTCAAAGCTTTGACAGGTTCCGGCACCGTGCACAGTTGCTTCGAGAACGTGGTTATGCACAGCTGTGATCCTCACAGTTGTATACATAGTAGCCACATACACAGAACATGATAGCAAGATGAGCAAATCCGGCTCTACCGCGGACGAGTACAAGGTTGGAATATGTGTAGTGAATACAGATAATTTGCAACAGATATAATTGTTGTAATCCTGAACTAACAAATGTGTGCTTAAGATGCTTGGTTCTTTATGACTTTCAAACAGATAAACTACTTGCTATAGTGGATGAGGAATGGTTGTATACTACCTACCTTTGAGAATGGGGTAAGGCCTTGTTGACATCGATAACAAGTAAGAGGTCTGATAACACCTGATGTACGCTATACGAACATACTTCGTGGTATTCTTGGGGAGCATGGGCACAGGTGAGGACCTCTTCTACAAGTGATGTACGCCTTCCGAAGATTAGTCCGCTCTTTTCAAATTCCCAAAACATCATTCTATGAGTCTAGAATATTGAAGTGGAGTTTGTCTTTCTTGTTTTACAAACCTATTCCTCTCTACATTCTGTTTGATTCCCGGTGTTTGTTAAACACATAACTCTGTAGTTTCAAGTAGTCTTTGTCAAGTTAATAAGCCAAAATAAAAATTGGCTTGATAAGTCGAAGGATTAGTCAGGTATGTCCTGACAAGAACGGCAACATGTCAACAATAGCTGCAATGGCTTGATAGGAATTCTGGCAGGATTCATCTATGAATAATGAGAATAACCCATACATGGGAGTGGACTGTATCTGGTTTTCCAAGAACGAGATGTAAGCTGCTCGAGTATCTAAGTGAGCATCTGTGAGGGACTGCTACACCTAGTCAGTCTCCACAACACACAAATGGAGACATAAGATTACTACGAATAGTGATACCCATATTTGATGTGCTTGATTAATAGAGACCTTTGTCCACACGGATCTGGTTCTTACACATTGAAGTGTTTCCATTAACACTACAGGAAATAGTAGCAACGACTCGCACCCCTGAGGTTGATGTAACTCGTTGTTAAGCAAAATAATAACTGAATATGTGATTATCAGGACCCTTTGCAACAAGGGATGTATGTTGTCACTACCTTACTTAACTCTATAATAGCGATGACATATCCTATTATGATAAGAGTTCTAATCAAGACAAGATTAGTCAGCTCTCCAAAACACTTGTGGCCAAGCTTTGTGTTGTCCTCCCTCTTGCATACACATTGTACAAAACACTTGGATGCTCAAGAGATAGGGATTCAATCCTATCCTACAAGTTCATTCCCAACAAATGTATCATAAGAGACAAGTTTGGAGCCGGGTCTTTAACCACCCATGTGGAGCATCACATTGTGTTGCCATCACTAAGTCCGGCTGGAGGAAAGCATAACCCAACATCAATGTCATGTACCTACTAACTTCATAAGAAACTCAACATGTGAGGTTGATCATCATCGTAATCATCACAAATTCCTCCATTGTTACATTTAAATTTTTTAAGATTTCAATATCCAAAATAGACCCGCAAATAAGAGCACTTTGCAATATCATTGCCCACCATTCCTTACATAACACAAAATGTGAGATTGCATGTAAAAGGGATTATTTGGGATCGTTTTTGGGGTTCGAACAAGCATAATATTCCTCAAGCTCTCATTGTTGCTCCCTTTTTAAATGGGGAGTGCAAATCAAGAGGTTGTTAGGGTTGAATATTTAATTCATGATTTCGATAGTATAAAACATCCCATCTGACTAGCAATGTTCCTATGAGAGCCAAAACGCCGTATGGGACATGCAAGTTGGATGTGGCTCCAACTGTAGGCAAACATGCAATTGATAAAATAATCCTTATCTTCGCAAACTATACTAAATATGCAGAAACTACAGTAACCCCCACATTTGTTCAACTACATTGATTAACCCAATTAGTGCATGTTGCTATGTGTAGTTACACAATGCTAAAACTATTTAACAAGAATGTAATATATTGCCAAGCAAAGTCATTTATGTTCCATATTGTATGAACAACAATTTGAACTTTCAATAGAAATATATTAAACTCCTGAATAAGACGTCATTGCGCTATGCAACTCTGAATAGTAACACGCGCAAATTGGGATCATCAATGTAATTGTCAATAACGATGACAAGCTGTGAGCATTACTATTCATTTCTTAAAAACCAAAAATGAATGGCAAATAATGCCCGGCAAATCACCGATCCCACAGTTCATGCGCCTTCAGCTGAGTTTGTTGTGGACTCATAACAGGCTCACAAACTTGGTTGGGAAGGAGAATCTGCTGTGTGAATGGCAAGGTGTCCTGCTGCAGTTTTATGGATTGGTGTTTGAGCACCATCCGGATTCGTGGGAGCAAATCCACAGTGGTACCTTTGGTGAGTACGGAACTACAGCCCTTTCCTTGGATCCTCCATCAACCAGGAAAGCAAAGCAAAGCAAAGGAAAGGAAAAGCAGCAACATTGAGTGAGAGTTACTGTGACTCGGGGGCCCACACGACGTTTCCCGAGTCCAATGAACGGGACTCAAACTGGGTGCTGAATAACTTATATACACCTGCAATTTGCAAAATACAGGATCCTTGAGGATTTTGGAGGAGATGCGGCAGACTCACTAAGTTCGGTAGGGCCATTCTGGTGTTCTTTTGCATGGCATGGCCCGACGTGCTCTAATTTAAAGCAATCCACTGTGTTTTTTTAATTGGGAAGGCTGCACTAAGGTATGTGGGCCTTATGGTAGATGGGTCTTGAATGGCTACTTTTTTCAACAAGCCCACTTCTTCTTCTAGCATGTGAGATACACGATTGGTACACTCCAACCTCGCTAATATCATGCACAATGGCAACCAAGGTGCACATGATATTAAGGAAGTCTACAATGTTAACATGGATGCATGATGATAGAGAATTGGTGTAGCATGTGACATTATGGAATACCACAAAGTCAACATTGCAATAATGACAATGAGGACAATGTGATGCATGCGAGCGTGTGTGCAGTTAGCGTTTTTGCTTTGACTTCAAATAACCAAAACCCATGGTATAGACTCTCAAGGAAGGCTTAACTAGTGCCTCTTACATGCACTTATTACATTACAATTCATTAATTAGACCAAAAAGGTTGCTACTTCACTCTAAAAATATAATTGACATGTCTTTCCTTCAAGGATTTCTCTTAGGACCTCTATTCCAATATCCCATTTAGTCTTGTCTTTTGGCTGTGGTATGTAAGTTTCCATTCCCTAATTGTAAAGTGTCATAATAGTCTTTGTTGACCATGATCTTTATTAGTGTAATGATTGCCTTCATAACCATTGGCCAATGCATCTTCAATTCACATCATATTCCTTCATGAGCTGGTCAACGTTAACTTCAATGCAAAGAAAATTGTCTATTCATTAATTCAAGATTTAATTATTGTTCAAAATTATGCAATTAATAGCTAACACCAAGATCAAGCCATAGTCTTGGCTATTATGCACAACCTACAACATCAACATCAACAACCCTGGTAACACACAAGACCATAGTTAATTTGGTTAGCTTACTCTTCACTCTCATGACTCTACTATCTACTCAATTGATAGAATTCTATTATCATCATTTTTAGTTGGTTGCTAATTGTACACAAAATATAGTTCAACTATTGACCTCGCACAATCTATGTGCCAAGGGAGATAAGACTATGAGTTTAACAATATGCTCAAGATGGTCAAAGAAATGCCTTTCTTTCACCACCTCCCTCTACCTCATGGTGGGGGGATGATAGTGTAACCAACTACGGGATCCTAAGCCCATGATTATAGTTCTAACCGCTTACTGTTGTCCATAGTTCATTGCTTTCATCCATCTAGGTGTGATCTTCCTCAAAATAACACTAAAATGTCTATATTGAAACTATTAGCCTAAAGTTTTGGCTCACTGTGGTTTGAATTATTTGGTGAATTATTTTAATGTCTAAACCTGTGATATATGAGAGGGAAATGTGACAACAAGGAGGGAGATTTAAATTGAGCACATCTGTTCCCAAGGGTTTAAAGATATAAGTGAGGGAGTGACATTATAGAGGATGACATTACAAAAGTTAGGGTGTACAAGATGATTAGCATATCCAAATCAAGGTTGTAGCCACTTTCCTCATAATTATTAGAGCTTATATGAATATCTTATATACTATCAAAATGAAGATTCTTGCTCATTAATGGTCATATACATCCCCTCCCCTTCCAACTATATTGACTACACTCTAACGTCCCTAATATCAAACCTATGGCAACCAAAGTGCACGTGATATTGAGGAGGTAACATTCATGTTAACATTGCATACCTTCTTGAATATCACGTGCACTTTGATTGCCACAAGCATGATATTAGGGAGGTTAGAGTGTAACCCCAAAAATCGGCCAGGGATTCGTGGCACTCAAGTAAAATCATCCATGCGGATGAAAAAAACGCAAGAATAATCTAAATGACTATTTTTAAGCAATTTGATTCCGGAAATAGAGTCAAAGGCCCCGAATTAGTCTAGTGATGTCATATTCGAATGAATCGGCCCTCAACCCCATAGGGGGGCTTTTTTTATTGGAGCCACTTCATCCACGATATCTTGGATGGATGTTCCTTAGTGAGTGCCATGAATCCCCAGCCCCAAAAATCTGAACACTACTACAGTACTACGGTATAGTTGAGCAATTATGCAATTTTCTAAATTAAAAAAAAGAACTGTCGCTAATGAATTATGATTATTAATATACTGCAGCCACGAAGCTTTGAAGTAGGGTAGGTTCATAGGATCATACCCAACACTCGATACTATCTATTATAAGTTTTTCTTTTATTAGAACTTGTCAGAAAGTCAACTAGCAATTACTCTTGGATCCACGTGTTGCTTCTACAACTGGCCCTTTCCAAGTATCTTAGTTGGCGTGCTACCCATCCAGTGATTGGGGAGATTTTTGGGCATCATCGGTTGAGATCCTAGTGTTTGCAAGTCCAACCGGTTACATGTTGACATCCTTCGGTTTTTCTATATTAATTTGAGGTATACTCCGAAAATTCCTCCAAAGTGATCGGTAATTCTCCTGAAGTCTTGAACTTCAACCGGTTATTTCTCAAACTCAACCAGTTCATCTGTAACTAACTGCCGGTTCTCCCCAATCATAGTACCCATCTCCAATACAATGCATCATCCTCGTGAGGGAAACGAAAAGGCCGTTTTGCCTGCAATACGCCGTGTATGGTATTTAGTGTCACTCACACTATTTTGAGGCATATGCTAGGTTACACTAATGACTAATAACTTCACCGTAAGTGTCACCTCATGACACTTGACATTCAAGTGCGCTTACTAATATCTTGGCATGAGCATGTTCAATAGCACTATGAGGTGTATGCCTAAGTTATACAATGGTCTACAAGTTCGTTAAAGGGTACACAAATGACACATGTCATTAGTGTGCTCAAGAATATTTCCCTCTTGCATACTAAAATGTAAACACACGACACTTGTCATTAGTACTCTCAAAGTATTTGCCCCTTGCATACTAAAATGCAAGACTATCATCTAAAATATCTAAATGTGTTGCTCTAAGTGTCATAATGTAAATATTTATTTCACTTAAATTTTTTATTTATGTTGAAAAATGGAATCATATTGGCAATTAGTGGGTGTGACAATTTGAGTCCTCTAGGCATCTAGTTTAGGCCCTTTGCAAACAATGTATGTTACATTAAATACCATAAATGGTGTAGTACTTCCAAAGGGCACAACTGACCACCACAATAGTTACAGATGAACTGGTTGAGTTTGAGAAATAACTGATGGAAGTTCAAGACTTCAGGAAAATTACCCATCATTTTAGAGGATTATATAGAATATACCTCAAATCAATAAAGAAAAAACCGAAAGATGTCAACCTGTAACCGGTTGGAGTTGGAAATAGTAAGATCTTGACCGATTATTGCCAAAAATCCCCCCTGACACTGATGGTGTACTTACTAACTCACAGGCTACAATCCAAGCTCCTGAACCCGATTACAGGCTTTCTCAGGTACGAGAGAACTTGTTTGTCCATAAATAGGGTATTATGCACAAAACGGAAATAATATCTATTGGATGGCTGGCATCAGCAACTTACCTATTAATGCATGTGTACCCAAAACCATCACCAAACCTAAAACGACCATTATGTACCATATGCATACATTTGGAAGCAGCAAATGTATGCATGTGGTACAGGTAGTGGTTTGAGGTTCAGTGGTGGTTTTGGGTATACATACCTTACGGCTGCTTGCAGCTGATCCTTCCGTCAGTCTGACTTTTGGTGGGAGATATAATTTATTGCTACTGCTGCCAGGAGCCCTCGGGCCCTTTTGCACCTCCTGTAGCTAGCCCCTGACACGATTGATTGAGGTAGCTTGGTAGCCACGAACATTTGAGGTTCTAGAAATCTCAGAATGTAACTTACAGACTTGGTAACTGCAGTGCTCAGGCGACACGAAGAGAATTATATTCGGATTTGTTTGGGTTGGATGGCGCTTTTGAGTTGTGTATCGTACCTTTGTCGGACTCTTTTCTTTTGCTTCTATAAATTTCTGCAGCAAGTCAAAAGCTGAACCCGTCATGGGGTTGAATATCATCGTTCTGTTCCAGGGTAATTGCTGCAGCCGATCATGTTGGTCGAGTTGCCTGCAGATATTGTGATGGTTGCGTGTGATGATGATTCATATAATTTGCATGCCAAATCTTTCAATCCACCCCCTTTCCACTACACAAACAACCAATTAATTGTGTCTACCATGACACACGTCATGATCTCATTGCCAGGCTGGACTGGCTAGTTGCCTCTCGACTGATCTCTCTCTCTCTCACTCTCTCTACCCTGCAACTTTCTCATTGCCATCGTGAGCATCGTGTATTATTATAAGCTTCTCGTCAACAATTGGGACTTGTGTCATTTTGTTACTGACAGATGGTTGATGACTCGATGCCACGATAGCAATCGGGCTAGAATTCCACTCTACTTTCATGGGACCTTTACTCCCACACCGATGTGATTCTCTTGCTGTCGGTTTCTGATTTCAGCTCATGATCACATTCTTCTTCTTCTTCTTCTTCTTCTTCTTCTTCTTCTTCTAGTCTTCTTGTCGAAACTTTGCCTCACTGTGGTAGGTGGAACCATGGATATCAGATCCAAGTGCATTCTCCCAATGAACAGGCTTCATAGGTACATGATCATGCAATCCAGATCCACAATACACCATTCATGGTATTTAGTGTCCCCTACTATTTGGAGTTACGTTGTTCTATAACTTTTTACTATGGATTTCATTTTTTTACCAACAAATTGCTAAATTGGTTGTTTGGACACTATATAACAATAACATCTTAACTTGGTAAAAATTAAATCTTTAATAAAATGTTATATTGATGTGTAACCCCGAATAGTAAGTGACACTAAATACCATAAACGGTGCAGTTGGATCCATTACTAGCATACAAGTCCCATAGCACATGTTTTACGTGAAAGAAAGAAAGAATCTATAAAACGCGTAGATTTTGGAGGTGTCCTTAGAGGCTCGGAGGCTAGTTGTGGGAGCTCAGTGGGATTTAGGGTCAAGTGGCAAGGAGAGGCTGCACATGATACATCATAACTATTAAATATAATAAGTCTATTCATGAGTCATTGTGGTCTGAAAGGTTGATGTGCGCTTCATAGGTACATTAATCATGCAATCCATTTCCATAATAGTTGGATCCACTAATATCCTAGTATTACTACTAGCATACGAGTCCCATAACACAAATTATGCTAACTAGTCTTAGGACACATGTCCTGCATACGAGTCCAAAAGCACATGTCTTGCACAAATCAAACCCTTGCAAATCTATAACAGTGTTAGATTTGCAGGTGTGCTTAAGAATTTGGATGCCAGTAGTGGAAGCTTGGGTTTCAGGGCCAAGGAGGGGCTGCGCAACATAACTGTGATAAATCCACTCCATCTACTCCTTGGTCATGGCTGATTAATTGCTACAGCTTTGCATGCAACAATTTAGCAAAGAATCAATGAACTAGGAAAATCGACAACTACACTGAATTGTCCTATTAGTGTGGGTTGCCATTTGGAGTTACGTGTTGTTATAACTTTTTACCGAAATCATATTTTTTACAAGTAAGTTATATCATGTTTTTTTGATGTGAATACTAACTATTTATGTAGCTTGAGCAAAAAATCATACGCTTAGTAAAATAATATAACAATGTGTAGCTCCAAATGGTAATCCACACTAATAGGACAATTCAGTGTAGTTACAGATGAAGCGGTTGAGTTTGAAAAGTAACTAGTTGAAGTCCAAAACTTCAGGAAAATTACCGATTGTTTTAGAGGAATTTCCAGAATACACCTCAATTTAATACAGAAAAATCGAAAGATATCAACACGGAACCGGTAGGACTTGGGAACACTAGGATATCGACTAATCTCCCCGGACACTTTAAAGAATCACAGAGATTGGCAAAGCAATTGATTCAAGCTTCATCAGAAATTAGAACCCATGGCTGCGATTTAACTGCTGGGGAAGTCAACCCACATCACATATCTTTGCACACGTCTTTAAATGATGGACCATACACCTCACATCACATGACAGTTTCCGGTTTATATAATTCATTCTTATAAAATAGGCGGAATCTTCCTTTTGGGGCCTACCTTATATGGCAACCTCCTTGTTTTGTCATTTTGTCTTCATACTTAATTTGACTTAGATATTTAAGTTTCTGAGGTGAATGTGCACTAGTACAGATCAGGGCTCTTTTGAACACGAAAAAAGAGCCATTTTAACACAAAAAGAGCCACTTTAACTAGTGTTTAAAACTTGGTCCAGCTGGTCCAAAAAATGTTGTTCGGGTCGTGTTCTAAGGGTCATGCCCCCATTGACACAAATCCCCTCCTATTGTTGGTTTAGTCAGATTGCCCGGGTCCACCCCGGTAATCTCGTTTTAGTAATTACCAAATTCACTTTCTGACATGGTAATTTTTGGTACGTGTTAAATTTATGTGGTAAATTTCTGCGTTAAATTTCAGAAAATGAATACATTCATTTAAAACTAGATCCGACACAAAGGTAGAGCCCTCCCACCTACAACATGAGGCCAAGGAGTGGCAAGCCAAGGATTCGAACCTTGGACCTCCTAACCCTATTCCAACACCTTGGCCACCAAGCCATTACACCTCACATGTGCAAAGAGAGGGCTTTGAATCTCTCTATATGCGAAGGCTGCTTTTACCTTGTATTGTAAGAATGTAGATAGTAAAATACCTCTCATCCATCTAGTGGTGGCCCGTATGACAAAATGGCTCAATGGCAGATTAAAATAAGCGTGCTCCGAACAACACAAATGACCATTGTGTTCAATCCAAGTGTATAAAAGAGCCATGATCTGTACTAGTGGTGGTCGAGTTTGCTTGCAGACGTGTAATACGCAAGTTAGAAATGTCTGCATAACTTTAACTTTACCAGTTGACTTATCTATTCTAGAGGCTACAAAATTATAATAGAGGTGCCTATGCCGATCAGGACCCTATTGGCAATCTATAGAGCACTAGAATTTCGATCATGTCGGGATTGAATTGTGATAAAGTCATAATCAATAGTGCCATGACACATGTCATGGTTTTGAGTGCTAAAGTGAGAAGGAATGAGTGGTTAAAATGAGCAATGATGGTAGACTCTAGACATTGGTAATATATTTGGACCAACTTGTGGCTTTAAAATTTCACAATAATATAATTTTTTTGGAATAAAATTATCAAAAAATGTGCAATCCTCTTGATTTCTATCTTCCTACATGGGAAAATTTGCACCGCCTTATACTTCTCCAAATTTGGCGCGTAATCTCTCAAATGAACATATATGGGCGCCTCTACTCTAAATGATAAGTATGCGGGCCTTCTGTGCACTACACCATTTATGGTATCTATAGTAGAGGTGCCTATTCCTGATCCATTGGCAATCTACAGAGTACCTCAATTTCGATCAGGTTGGGATTCAATTTCGATCAGGCTGAGATTCAATTTCGATCATGCTGGGATTTAATTTCGATCAAGCTGGGACTCAATTTCCATCATGCCGGAACCAATAGTGCCATGACACATGTTCTCGGTTTTGAGTGTTCAAGTGAGGAGAAATGAGCAATTGAAATGAGTTGTTATGGTAGACTCTAGACATTGGTAATATGTTCAGGCCAACTTTTGGCTTAAAAAATTCATAGTTGGTGCAAAATCTCCTAAGTGATCAATTATGGGTGCCTCCACTCTAGTGTCACATGCGTAATAGTGTTACTTACCCTGTTTTGTGGCATATACTAGGTTACACTAAGAGAGGCCCATCTTCTGGTTGAACTTCTCATGGTGTGGTATTTGGGTGAAGTGTAGGTATTGGTCCAACACCGCATTTGGTCTCTCGTTGAAGTAGAGCTTTTGGACAACTCGCAGAAAAGCATGTCGGAGGGTGCGGAATTCGGTGTCTTCCCTTGGCAATGTTCCTAAACATTCAAACTCATAGTTAGTCTTTTCTTTATTTCAATGGCATTTTCCCTCTTTCTGTTGCAATTCCCTTGTGAATGGAGAAGCTGAGCCACAATTGAGAGAAATATCGATTCCGAGGGCGGTTCCCTTCCTTCGTGTTCATAGTGTGATCTCTTCCCCTTGGTGGATGTTGATTGGGGCCGTTCTCTCTTCTCCATCCGGTTTTCTTCGTTTTGCATTTGGTGTGGGCTCTTCTAGATTGGTAATTGCAAGTGCAACCTCTAGGTGGCGTTGGCTACCAAAGGGACTACTTTGTGAAATTGAGTATCTTAGGGAGCTTAGATTAAACTGGTGCTTAGATTAGATCATAGATATGAAGCCATTGCATGCATATGTGAAGTGACAACATTAAGCTACCAAGAAATCACAGGCTAACCAAGATCTTTCACGTGCTAAAGTGCGCCATTCTTTCAGACTGATGCTTAAGATTGCTAACTGCGCATTAGAGATCTCAAAGTACGACCTCAAGACTCTGAGAAAAGTCCTGGGAAATGCAACCCTAAACATCCTCAACCACAACCAAGAAATCACATGCTAATCAAGAAATCACAGGAAACCAAGAATAATACTTTGCAAGAAGGCCAAACAGTGGCTAACCGGATGCAAGGGGACTCCGACGGCGGCTCTGTGCACTGAGAGCTCCAGATGTGAAACAAGAGATGTCGGAGTGGCACAGAGTCAGTCGCTCAACGATTCAGCGATTCAAGAAGTCAAACACTCAAAAACTCGGAATGGAAACGAAAATGCAAGCTGCGGCGGCAAGCAACTAACCCTAAACCACAAGCTAGCAAGGCAATGGTAACTCCAAGTCTCCAAGTCTACAAGTCTCCAAGTCTGCATAATATTAAAAAATTTCCTAAAAAATATATGTCTGGTCGGTTGCCCGCCGTGAAAAATACCTTTCAATCGGTAATTTGCCGTGGATACTCTAGGGCAACTTGCCTAGATGCCGGCATTTTTTTTCTTCTAATCGGCCCATTTCCGAAAACCTTGATTTTCTTCCGGAACCCCTTCCTAAACATTTCTATTTCATTCGGAAATTCTCAAAATCAACCGGCTAGCTTGTAACTAACTGCCGGCACTACCCGTTCATTGGCTCTAGGGTTAGTGATTCATGTGATAGTTTGGACTCGACCAAGTGTGACATGAAGAGTACACTTTTGGATAACGAGGTTATAGATACATACATTAAGGCTCAAGACAAACTAAAAAGGGAGTTAAAAGGGGGTTTTCTAGAAGACCACGTGTGGTTTTTAATGCCTGGGATCAGGTGGGCATTGTGATTGTCAAGCTTTATTGTCATGAGCGTACAAAGGACTTGGAGGTAACACAAGTGATCCATAGCAAGGCCTCAATTCGTAACTTGTTTGTGAATTTCAAGAAAGCCACGTAATGAGCAATCCGTACTTGGTGTAAAAGAAAAGAAATTGACTTCTGCGAGCACCCTCAATCCTTAGCTGTCAAAGGCAAAAACTATTATACTCACGACTGTTGAATATCATAACATTATTCAACGTGCAGTTCTCATTTTGCGGGTCTTCAGGAAATAATAGTGGGATGTTCAAAAAGCTTTGCATGGAGACTCAAATTCAAACTCAGCTCCCAAAACCGATTGTTATATTTTGAGGGTCCACGTCGTTGAGTAATGTTATGACCAAAATTACGAGTGTTGTGCTCTTTGACATTGATATATTAATAACAATAATAACAATGTTGAGGGAGCATGTGAACCTTTTTTACTTGTTGATGATCTTGCTTCCAAGGATATTAAATCTTCTAGCATAAAGTGTTCATATTATTATGATTACTGTCAATTTTGTGCCCCCAAAGAGAAAATTGGATGATGACCTCATAACCATTTGATAGGTACAAAACATGCTAAAGTTGTTAAAGACTCTAAGGCTATTGTGTATGTGCTCTCCTATGGAGGAGGGGCCGTTCCACAAGATCAACTAATTTGGTGAGCCATAATCAATTTGTGCTTCATTCATGGTTTCGATCAGTCATGAGCAACAACTAGCTAGGTGAGACTGCACAATCATATCAACCCTCTTGTTTATCTTTTTTTGTTTGGGATTTATGATTTGCACATTGTGTATATAGTGGCAAGTATTTCTTGGTGTCCATTGAGTTAAATTACTCACATTTGGGCATCCATTGGTACCCAGAGCCCATACTGAGGGTAACGTGTCAAACCATGGTTGTTACGTTAACATTTTAGGGCACTTTTAGACATAGGCAATGCTCCATCTTCTGTGTCTAGGATGGGATTTAATAATCTCACCTGAACCAATTGTTCTCGCATGCCACAAAAGGGGGACTTTTGTATGCAACTGGTTAGAGAGGATTCCTCCTTGGAAAAGAGGGGTGACATGGACATTGGTATGGGAAGACGTCTGGGGTATTTGTTGGTGTTTGAACTTTCACATCATATTAGGAAGATTTCCTAAACTACGTTGGGAGAAGATGTACCATTGGCATGCTAAATCTAGGATGCTCACTTGAAAATGAGTGGGTCTACTTTAGGAGGACAAGTGTGAGAGTGTACAAACCAGTGGGACTCGAACAAGTTCTACACAAACATCGTGAATGCTCTTAGTCGTTGTGGTTTACTTTCTTTGGTTTTATTTTCTAATCACAACCACCCTCTACCCCATTACTTTGTGTGGTTCACCACCCTTGGGTGCTTGTTCGTGCTCACATGGGCACTATTAGACTTAGAGCTTCAAGACCAAAGTTTTGGGGACAAAGTTGAGGAGATCATCGCCTCAACACTACAATCCAAAGCCACAAGGATAATAATCACGTTGGTTTCTTCTCAATCCCAAGACCTACACCAATGAAGGATCGCGATTCAAAAGACCGACTCCACCATCAACCACAACAACAAGGATTCACACAAGACAAGTGTCAATAAAAAGAAAATTGTAGTTGTGGTTAACCACAACCATAAACACAAACATCTCTCAAGTGTAAACAACCCTTAAGTGTTGCAACATGAGCACAATGGCAAAGGGGGGGGGGGCCCTTGTAAAGATGTTTCAAAGTGCTTGAGAAACAAAGGGTATTCTCACAAGGACTATGGAGTATTGTGCATATTCATGGAATGTTTCACATATTTGAGTAGTAATTTTGTAATATCAACCTAATCTATTCTCAAAATGAATTTTCAAAATTCAAATTCATTTTCTTACTTTGAAACATTAAATAAGACCGTACTTTAAAAAATAGAGTCCCACATATTTTATTGATACACAATGAATTTTTCAATTTTCACCAATGCCTTGCATATTAGATTGGTGGGTCTGTGAGATGGCCATAGCTTGGGCCCTTCCGCTCATGACTTTTGGTGGGAAATATATTGTAGAAGGGACATTCTTAAATTAATCTAAAGATCCCACCTGCCTGATGGAGGGAGAATGCCTAATTACCAAATCATGTTGAAAAGCCCAATATAGTTTTGTGGTTGATTCATCTCAATTGGGTCTCTACATGATGATTTGGGATCTTTGTTGTCAAATTTCATAACTTCTTGACTTTAGTATTTGTGTTCGGTGGGGCTAGCACCTAGGGAGACATTTTATGATATCATTCAAGCAAGGTTTGTTTGGGGTTTGCATCCCGTAGTCTTGTTGACAGTCCAATTATGTACTTCCCATGCACGATAGTAAGCATATTGCAAAGTGAAGGTGTTTTTAAAGTTGGCAGGGTCATTTGCTACACAAGATAGGCTAGAGGGCGCCAAAGATGATCGGCACATAGGCCACGGTGGAGGTGGCCTTGACCCCGTCCCCATTTTATCCAACAACCATGTCCCTCTACGTTTAGAAACCAAATGTTTACACATAGTTGCAAAAATGTTATTGGATTAGTTAAAACAATCATTTTCCGTATTATGAGAGAGTTGATTGTGTTTTCACCTTATGTAAGATTGGTGAGGGACCAACTCGAAGAACGGTTTAGTTTTCTAACACCTATGGAGGGGGTAATTGTAAAAGCACGTCCTTTATAAGTTGGTTTCAATTATAACTCAATTTAGTTGTATAGATTAATTCAAGATGTATGTCCTTGATTTAAGAGTTCATTTAGCTAATTTTTTTTAACCCACGGACTCTACAATAGCGATCAACGTCTTCACCCCCCCCCCTCAATAAGTGTTGGGAAAATTCACAGTCCAACAAACAAGACATCTAACCTCGGGGGGTCCTAGCGAAAATCATAGAAACAAGGTGCGATAAAAAAAATAGGGTCTAATATATTCATTGTAGATAAATTTTGCAAAAAATGTACATATAATATATGAGGTTTTAAAACAATGAAAATGTTTACATGTACAATACCATCACATATAATGGCCTCTTTTATCTAGTCAGTACATGTAAAATAACGTGAAAACAATTACTAGGGGTAGCAGGCCTAGGGTAGGGTTTGTGCTAGTGGATGAAAAGAGGTAATTTTTTGTTGAAAAAACTTGGATGGATGACTTCACAGGCTGGCTGGCTTGATCGTTACTAAACCAACGTATCCAATGTGGAGTTAATGTTCTATACCTACGTGCCGGGAGGAAAAAATTTAGCGCATTATTTGAATTGCAATCTTCTTTCCAATTTTCTTTGGCAGTATAAGTAAAATAGGGTATTTTAAAATGATTCCCCCAACAAATTATAATTACTGATAGGGTGTATTAAAATATAATCATTTACCTTTATTTTGAAAAATACCATACCTTATAATATTTTCTGCAAGGTAAATAGCCCCCCGATAAATAGGTCCTGAGTGCACATGTATGCATTAATATAAGAGGGAGTGACCCCCCCCCCCCCGAGCATCTAACTTAGTCTTGGCCATGTGGTAGTTGAAGCTACAATGCAAGCAAATCAAAGCTTGGGGAAACCCAAGGGCCTCCCAACTATGACTATGAAAGCAGTGTTCTGTGCCAAGGATTACTTACAAGTTGTCCACCCGCCACTACTAGGAAACGTGATCCTAGAACACACTTCCCATTTGACACGGGTGGTCATTAGCACATGACCCTATTGACAAGAGTCGAATGCAATCTATGACAGTTGTAGATGAAACTCGACACTTGTCAATGTGGTCATGTGCTAATGACCGCCCGTGTAAAATGGGAACCGCGTTCTAGAACCACGTTTCGTAGTACACCGTTTATGCTATGTAGTATTACGTACACTATTTGCAAACGACTTAAACTAGATGCCTAGAGGTCTCAAAGTGTCACACCCACTAATTGTCAATATGCTTTCATTCATCAACATAAGTAACTTCTTGAAGTGGAATAAATATCTACATTATGACATTTTGAATAACACGTTGGGATACGTTAGATAACAATATTGTGTTTTAGCATGCAAGGGGAGGATATTTTTGAGCGTACTAATGACAAGGGTCATGTGTTTACAGTTTAGTATGCAAGAGGAAGATATTCTTGAACATACTCATGCCAAAATATTAGTAAGCGCACTTAAACACCAAGTATCATGAGTTGACAATTATGAGAAACTTGTTAATCATCAATGTAACCTAGCACACGCTTCAAAATAGGGTTAGTGACTATATTATACAAGTGACATTAAATACCATAAACAATGTCGTGCGCCCATCAACTTGATACGTGGCAATCATCCCTTCAGGCAGCAAGGGAAGGGCACTTTATGATATGAGAGCCACGTAACACTGTCCTTCTCAAAAGGAAAGAAACTTCAGAGAAAAATAATGAGTGATATTTCTTATTCAAAGGGCGGAGACAGGAAGGAGCTCAGGCGAAGAGGTTCTGCATGTTCATACCTTCTCTATCTAACTAACTTGCTCACTCACTCACTTCCTTCACTTCACCTCACCTCACCTTCACATGTTGCTTGTTCCATAAGCTCTTGCCACCTCAGAGGCCGGCTGTTAGCAGCCGTTTTAGGACGTGTCTCCACTTGGAACATTCGAGCGCTAACTCGTGGGCTTTACAGGCTTCAATCTATCTACTAATTTCTAAAATATCACGCGTCGTGCCTCACACTTCCAGACCCTATGGTCTTTCCACTCGGCAATGTTTTAGATGACTGATAATTGCAGGCCGGGTGGGACACGTCATTTGAAGCCACATGCCACCCCGTTTATATGCCACCTACGGCGCTTGTGAGAAAATCCTAATGCCACTTGTGTCACTCAAAAACCCTTCAAACCTTTCCTTCCTCCCAGTAGGCTCCATCAAAATCCACAGTACAACTGGGAGAGTAGTAACGCGTCTACATGAGATTGTGGGATTCAAGTTCTCATAAATCACTCATCAACAGATCGGATGATCAGTCACCAGTAAGCTAAGGTACATGTGCCTTATTCGTCACCCTTCCTACTGGACACATATATATTTGTGTGGTATATGGCACCGTTTGTACTCACGAGTTACGATGAGATTGAACTTTGTGTACGAGTACATGGCCATTTTAGGTTCAATTGTTGGCACACTTGGAGGACCTATTTGAGAACTCTATGAGAAAGAGAAACAATTCTCTGATTCCTTATGACTTTTGCATCGTAACTCCGATTCTAAAATTTGAAATGATAATCAGTGAGAACCGGATGAAACAATCCCTGAATCAGTCCAACAAGAAGAATTGTCTATGGAGTTGGAAGTGCCCATAATAGGGCCACGCATTATAGCTATCTCCATATCAATATAGTTCATAGTCCACATGAACGAGTCTACTTGTGGCCTACCAATTCTAGATGTTCTAGCATTTACACTTTGTCAAGAATGCAATGCTTCTCATAATAAACCACAATAAGGTTGATTATCTAAATGTGGTGCTTTAATAAATTTGTTACATTTGCATGTGTTCAACCATGGTTTTGTATTGATGAGCTTTGTGACAAAGCAACCATATAACTAAACAAAATGGATACTCCGTGGAAACGTTTTGATGGTCAAGTTACTATGTTCATGCACTTTTCTAGTGCCATATGTACTTAGCTCTAAGAGCACCAACACTCGGTGTGCTCATGTTGCCCCCCCCCCCAAGGAACAATTTCTTTTGCCCTCCATAAAAGGGGAGGGGGCATTTTTTAATTTTTTTCCAGCAACACCAGAGAATGGGAAACAGTGTGTATTTTCAACAAAGTTTTAGCAAGTTTTTGACATTTGATATGCAAAAGCTTGCACACGCAAAAAAAAATTAAAAAAAATTAAAAAATTAAAAAATTAAAAAATACATGTAATGTGACTTGTGAAGAAGAAAACTACACGTCAATTGACATGTTAGATATTGAAATGACACGTACTACTAGGCATGTGACATTGAGGTGACATTTTAAAAGAAAATGTAAATGTCAATTGATATTCAACTTGTTTTTGAAAATGTCATGTGACACTTTGGATTTGAAGTTGAACGTCAAATGAAATTTGTCAAACATACAAACTGATGGGAAACCCGATTTTAATAGACAATGACCCCATGAAATCCTCATGCCTCACCAATGTAGAGTACAACTCCCACTAGAGTAATACTCTTGCCTTCAAGAAGAAGGCGCCCAAGAAGCATCACCCTTGCTCAACGACAAGTGTGTGTAAGACATCATAGTTGGTGGACTAGATATTGTTGTAGATGCGAGGAATGCTTTGATTGAGCACTAAGATCAATCGATTTTAGTTAGATGGTCGCACTTGGTGTTGGGTGAGGGATGGAGAATTGTAGTTAGTTTTTTGCTATGACTTAAAACAACAAAACCCAGGGAACTAAGTCTCCAGGAAGACTGAGATAGTGTCTATAAGGGTTAATGTCACATTGGATTAAGGTTCTTAATAACATTTTATGGTGATTCTCATTCTTTACTCTCTTCAATATCAACGTATCCCATTCCTTTCCTCTCTCTCTCTCTCTCTCTAATTCCTTTGTGATGTTTCCGTAGTGAGTGATTTCCGTCCTATCACAGGGTAATTTCCTATCACTCTATGTCTTGACCTATCTCGGTCGTGAAGCTCAAAAGCTTGGCAAGTTGTCAGCTAACTCATAGGCAGGACAACATGTCCGGGGCAACGTCTTTAGAGTAACCATCTTTGTCTTTATTTGTGGGGAATTATGCTTGCATATAATTCAAATTAATTCCAATTATACTTACTTCCAACCATCGGTAATTCTTCACAGACTGTAACCACCACCGCCATCTTCCGATAGACCTGGCGATACATCTCAAAGAATATCCATTCCGTCAATACATTAGATATGACTAAGTTTATCAGGCTATAACCCGTGATTAATAAGTTTCTATCATTCACAATATTTGCAAGCAAGTAGTCTTTTCTCACGAGGTAAGGTTTGCTTTTTCTCTCAATTTGACTTTGTAGTCATGGCTTACGTCAACCCTCATTTTCTCTCTTTGATGGCTGGCGATAGGCGTTTTTTACTTGCCAGGCGATATCCTCGCTTAGGGTCTCTCCCTCTCTCTCGCTCAGGGTAACGACTATAGCCCTCAGACTACCTCGCATAGGCTATGGCCCGTCAGTTTCTCTCGGCGACAGCCCTGCCCTGTCCCAGGTTTCTCTCAGGCCTCATCTTCTCTGCTTGTTGCCACAGAGTTTGCTCTAGGCCAATTGTCCCTTCATCCCCCGCATGGGAGTTATTTACGAGTTGACCCTTTCAGTGGTCATGCCTCTTTACAAACGGCTACAGGATATGGCCAAGAATGCCGTATGTCTGTCTTCACTTCCCTTCCGCAGGGTAAGTGATCCTCATGCAGTTTATCGCCTGCTCACACTTCGCCCACTCTTATTAGACTTAATACTCTCCCACATTCAGACTTTACTCCATGGCCACTTGCCAAGAATCTGACACTCTTTCACAAAATTGACTACTTCCTTGCTCACATGTCCGCTCTCGGACCTTACAGCCTATTGCCCTTCCAGCACATGACTACGTCTTTGCCTCAGAAAGACTCTTGCCTCAACAGGCTTTGCCTTCTTTGAGTATCTTGTTTGATCTCACTCCTCTCTCTCGGTCTATCGCCCGAACCTGTTTTCTTGCACTCTACTGGGCCTTTCAATAACCATACTTCCACTCTCTAACACAATCTTACTCAAGTTGACTCTTCCAGTCCTTTCATATGACTTAATAACATTCCAGATTTCACTCTTAGACTACTTCGCCCTCTTGATGTATTATTTGTCTATTTCAACGCTCCTGACTATCGCCAATATGCTTCACTGCTCAACTTGCCTTCTCGGCGTTAATTTCAGACTAAGACTAACCCTCATCATTCATCATGCCCTTACTCAAAATGTCATTCCATTGAAAACAACTTACTCTCATTCAAACATGCATTACCATCATCAACATTGCATTGCACACACACACTGTAAGACTATTGCTTATGAAGATAATGCTTCACTCATATGAAAATGTATATTGTCAAAGACTGAATCACTCAGTTCTTCTACGCCTATTGCTACTGCTCCATCGCGGAGTTGCTAATAGCCCTCAAACTCTATCACAGAAATCTGATGTCGCTAAGCCTATTGCTAACACTAGGAGACTACGTCAAATTCTACGTTGGGAAAATAGCCTGACTGCTTCTTGCTCGCCTCCCCCTTATGACGACGAAGAGGGAGGAGTCGGTTAGAGGCTATAACCGTTTCTTGGTGCCGATGGCCTCCAACTGCCGCTACAGAGGGCATCCAAAGTCTATTTGCCAGATGAATGTCATCAAAAATAAAAAAAATGGCCTAATTCGGCTAGGCGATAGCCAAAAATTGGTCTTACAAGAATCTCAATTACAAGCTTATCACGTGAGTTAGACAATTAAACATGGAGGTGGTGCAATTTTTGCGTGGGATTGTATGACTTCCCATGGCATGGGTTACATGTGCAAGATACATGGGTAGATGATACCAACTTTTTTTTTTATCTTAGCATTCTTCAAGATGGGGTTAGGAAGACAATTGAATGGTATTGTTTCAACCCTTCTCATGTCTTATTTCATCATGATAATGATC
Source organism: Polytrichum formosum (assembly GCA_964035585.1). Taxonomy (NCBI): domain Eukaryota; kingdom Viridiplantae; phylum Streptophyta; class Polytrichopsida; order Polytrichales; family Polytrichaceae; genus Polytrichum; species Polytrichum formosum. The sequence continues at coordinate 3,829,530 of OZ037936.1, forward strand.
CTAAACATGCTTCAAAATTAGTCAAGCAATGGTTGTCAATGCAAAATTTTGATGTACTTACTTGGCCTCCTCAATCACTTGACCTAAATCCAATTGAGCATGTGTAGGCACTTGCGAAATGAAAATCAAATGAGTATCCAACACCAGCCAAAGGAATGCTTTGACTAGGAGCATGTGCAAGCTTCTTTCCATTCCATCACTCTTGAGCAGTGTCAAAAGTTCTATCATAGCATGCCCAATTGTATCCAAGTTGTTTTAGCTTCTACAGGAGAGTGGACACATTATTGATCTGTAGGCAGATGTAGGTTACAAAATTGAGTCAAGTTATATAGTTATCTTCAAATCATTGTTTCTCCATGTGTAGTTTTGCAATAGACATAAGACTTGGAAAATGATCTACTAGACTATGACTATTAACTTAAATATGTGAAAGTTTGCATGTTCTTGTCTTTATTTTCTTGGCATTGTGTTTGAAAATTGATGTAGTGAGCTATTGACTCAGTTTCAAGAGTTAGTGTATAGTAGCCTATTTAGAAGTTGGGTGAAACTTTTGGGACTTCCTCTTTCCATCTCTTAAACTCTGAGAGAGTTTTAGGATCTAAAATAGGGTATGTGCATGGGACCCGTTGTCTCACATCCCTGATCAACCTATGCAAGGCTAGCTTGGCCCAACCATCCTAGTAAAACAAGCTTAAAAAGTTGAATTTTAATAGCCCAACACCCCTCTTTGTGTATGGTAATTTAAGCATTAAGAAACTTGGATAAACTCAAGGTTCGGGACTAAACCCCATGGTTTCATTTGTTGTACTTTACAAATGACTCTAATGTAGAATCTAAATCAGTGGTACACTGATGCCAACTTGGAGTCACCTTCGCCACCTAGGTTGCCAAAAGCCCCTATTCTGACCATTCCAATGGATAGATCGGGAGGGTTGGGTACATATGCTCTAAGGGTGAGTTTCCATGTATGCCACTTGCTCACCAAATTCTAATGCGAATGAGGACAAACCCAACCAAATGTAAGGAATCTGGTGGAATAAGATTCGTATGTGCCAACTAGCTACTCCCATCTTCTCCAATCCGGGCCCACCTACTAACCTGCTCCTGCCGGTTACCGAGGATGGAGTCCTAGACCAACATTGGTTCTCTTGAGTCTTCAACAAGTTTTAATCCTTTGGTGATCACACTAGAAGAAATTGTGTCCATTTCAACCCTTGGCCATCGCGGCTCGCGCCAAGAAAATGCATAAACAATTCAATTGGTAGGCAACCGGAAGGTACCCGTGGTGTACCCATGGAAGGTGCCCCCCGATTCCCAACCGAATTGATTTGTTTATGCATTTTCTTGGTTTAGTCTTGATGGCCTAGTCGCAAGGAGGGTTGAAATGGACAAGATTTCTTCTAGTGCCAACACTTGTAGGTTAAAAGATTGTTTAGTGGGCACATGGAAGATTAACGGCCATGTCCATTGCCCTTCACATTCTAGCAGAATGTGGTTGGATGGCGGCTTGTGCTTAACTACATGCAAACACCTCCGACCCACTATTATCTAGAGTCTAGTGGGTGAGCGACCTACATGGAAACTCACCCTAACTTACTCACTATTACAACATTCTACAACGACAATATGAATTGTCAATGAATGGGGAGAAATGGTTGTTAGTTATAGATGATCCAGTTGAGTTTGAGAAATAACCAGTTGAAGTTTAAGACTTCAGGAAAATTACTAATCAATTTAGAGGACTTAATAGAATATACCTTAATTTAATAAAGAAAAACCCAAAGATGCCAACATGTAACCGGTTGGACTTGGAAAAACTAGGATATCAACCGTTTATGCCCAAAAATCTCCACCGCAGTTGAATCCTCATTCATCTATGCGTAGTGTAAACACTCCCTGCTTCACAACATTTAAGTTGCAGGCCATAATCTTTTCTCACTCAGTGGCCAGCTAGTAGCTGGCCAGGAACCATGTGAGCAAATAAGCATGAGTGAGATTTGATGTAACTTATGGCCACTTCACACACAAGACTGAAGGCCCGTAACCATTGCATTCCAAGCTCTCTCATTGGTTGAGAAGGTGGAGACCGTTCAAGTTCACTTTACACTAGAAGGCTTGAGGGCCCAAAGAAATTATCATGGATGAAAAGCCTTCGTGGATTCCTACATGGAAAACTATAAATAATGTTTCACAGTCTATTGGAATTTGCGTGTGGCCCACCTCTAAGAGGCAAGCATGTCGAAAATTTCAACAAACCATGTCAGTGGTATGACCTTTGTATGAGAATCAAGGGTCTTCACAAATACATGGTCATGTCCCTTGGCGCATGTGTGAAGTGACCCTTAAGGTATGTGGGTGTTATTTGGCTTCTTTTTCAAGTTCTTCAACTTCTATTGTTTAGATTTACACAAGAAAATTGGTGTTGCATTAAGCAAAATCTACGATGAAACATATGCAAAAACCATATTGAAAATCAGACCTCCCCCGCTTTAGTTATGATATCGGAAGTGCATGGTTGTTGATTTCTTAACTAGATACATAGGTCCTCCCAATTATGTTCACTATTGAGTGTAGAGTAGTTATTAATATCCGAGGACATATTGCAATCTTTCAAACATGTGTCTTATAATGTTTGCTCTTTGATCCTCATCGAACCATATACCATCAAATCTAGGGGTCTGATCCTATGTCCGGGAAGAACCGGCGGTTAGTTACAGATGAACCGGTTGAGTTTCATAAATAACCAGTTGAAGTTGGAGACTTCAGGAGAATTACCGATCATTTTAGAGGAATCTATAGAATGTACCTCACATGAATAAAGCAAAACTGGAAGATGTCAACATGTAACCGGTTGGATTTAGAATCACTAGGATCTTGACCGACTATGCCCAAAAACTTCCCGGACACTGGTTTGATCAAGAAAAGTAGCCACATAACACCCGCATATCTTACATTATTGTATTGGCGGGTTCCGACCTCCAGGGTGTCAAGTGACAACCCAGCTATATAACTAACTTTTTTCTTCTTCTTTTTTTGAGATAGAAGACCAACACAACCAACGCCAAAATGAATTAAAAACCAAGAAAACGCGCCCACTCCGAGGGGAGGCGCTAACTTATATGACTGACTTCAAGCGGCCTGCGCTACCGTCACCACAGCTCACTCCATGCCAAAAAAACTGCAACTCCTCCATCATCTGGTGGTTCAGGTGGTCGAGCCTGCAATGAGCCAAGTTGGAACTCGTGCCCGACAAGACGCTCTGCTTGAAACCTGCTCAATGGTTTTTGCAGGATTTGCTTGAAGATCAGGTGGCTGCAGCCAGCCACGGGAACATAACTTATTGAAGCCTCGACTGTAGACCGACGGCTTTACTAATGACACGTGGAAGCCTATCGGGTATGCAAAGTTGGCTTCGTAGCCCTTTTTCCTTTTATAAAGTCATCATGTGAAGATATTCAAGTTCATGTGCAGGCGGGAAGAGCCACACCTGGTTTTGCTGTTCCAGGCTGCATGCTTGGAAAATATGAGCACTCCTGCAATTAGGATCACCACAACACTAATTACCCTTTTGGGCGCCTTGCATGGGCAATATCATACATATTTGGGTCTACATAGATTTAGCTGCATGCTACAGAGGTTTCAAATCTTGGCCATTCCCGAAATGCTGGTTAGTTGGGGCATTTTGGAACCGTGCCGGTGTAGATAAGCACCAGAACAACTGTTACCCTCCCTTAGAAATGCAGTGTAATGGTAAGATAGATGGCTTTAGGGTGAGTTTCCACGTAGGGCTCCTTGCCCACTAGATTCTAGATAATAGTGGGTTGGAGATGTTCACATGTAGTTAACCACAAGCCGTCATCCAACAACAGTCCAGGGGTATGTTAGAATGTGGAGGGCTATGGACACATGCCGCTAGACTTGCATGCACTCATTAAAGAATCTCAAACTTAAGATATTCAATGTCACTTATTATTAGCTGTCACCGAAGTATTGGAGACTGCTTTTAGGAGGAGGAGGAGGTTTTAACTTGGAGAAGGAGGTTAGCTAGGTGGACTAAGATTTGAGAAGATGGGAGTAGCTACACCCTAAACTCCAAAATATCAACCTCCATAATGTCACACACTCTCTAATATCCCGAAACCCTAGAGAATGGATGCTCGTAGTTCAAATCTCACTCCTTATTATTAGTATCATGAAATTTGTCATTAATGCAAACCACCAAAGAAGTCAACCCACACCCTCGCATTGCGCCATGTGTCAACATGTGGAGTGTCACCTTCTTATTCTTCTTCTTCTTCTTTTTATGCCACTTGTTGAATGTTGGTTGCTTCTGCCACATCACCCGGGAAGGCCAAGTGGAGTGGACCACACTAGAGTAGATGACAAGGACGAATTCAAATTCTCCTCACATCTTCTTTGTGTTATTCCATAATGTCACATGCTACACTAATTCTATAGTATCACGCATCCATGTTAACACTACAAAACTCCGTAATATCACATGCACTTTGGTTGCCACATGTGTGATACTACGGAGTTTGAAGTGTAGTTGGCACAATTAACCCTACCCCACCAAATTCCCTCTACATTAGGGCAAGTTTGTCCTTATTGACACTAGAATATGGTGGGCAAGTGGACTACATGGAAACTCACCCTTAGGGTGAGTTTCCATGTAGGCCACTCGCCCACTAGATTCTAGATAATAATGGGTTGGAGGTGTTCAAATGTAGTTAAGCACAAGCCTCCATCCAAGAATATGGATGGAGGTCTCCTAGAATATGGAGGGCCATGGACACGGGCCGCTAGACTTCCATGCGTTCACTAAAGAATCTTAAACCTACAAGTGCCGCTCACCAAAGGATTGAAGACCAGTATTTGGTGTAGCCACCCCCTTAAATTCAAACCCCATCAATGCGTATACACTGATGGATCGTTCATACCCCCTGACGAACATGGTATAGGCAACACAACCGGATCAGGGGTATACTCCCCTGCCAACAACCTTAGGATTGCGGAAAGACTCCCAGGACTACAAAACATCCTCAGAGCCGAACTAAACGCCATCCTAATAGCAATTCAAAGTACACAACATCACACGCAAGATGTCCACATCTTTACAGACAGCCTCAATAGCATATACCTTATAAATAACCACATACGGCACCCCTCATCCCAACACAACCACCCGGACAAACTACTTATAGCTGCTATAGTAAACCTTATAGCATGGGCCACACACAATATCACAATTCAAAAAGTTAGAGCACACACAGGAATAATAGGCAACGAAATAGCAGACCAACTAGCAAATGATGGAGCCCTCCTAAACAAACCTGCCAATATCCCTAGGATACATACGGCCCATACCACACCGTACTGGTTCAACGGGGTCCCAACAGGTACCCACACAGGAGCCATACGAAACCTACAAATATACATCAACAAAGAACATAGAAACCAAGAATTAAGACTAGCACAATCCAAATTCACATACATAGACAAATGGACGTCCAACGACCAAATAAACCACAAACTCTCCAACCAATTTTGGAAAAACCCTGGGACCACAGACGCCCAAATCACACAAACCCTAAAACTCCAATACGCCCAGTACATGGGTAACCACCGTAAACATATATTTTGGCCCACTTTATACCCAAACCCGAACTGTACTCTATGCCCCAACAATGCCATAGATACATGGGTGCATCTATTATCTACATGTTCAAACCCACATATAAAGGGGCTACGAATAGCACGCCATAATAAAGCAGTCCACCAAATCAAATAAACACACAATCAAATAAACACACAAGATACTATACACTCGTGAATGCAGGCCACCAAAACTCGGATAACATTACCCAACCCAAACGTCTTAACTCCGGCGCGGAGTTCGATGCGGCTCCGATGCGGCTCCGGGGAGGTTCGGATGCCAGCTCCGGTGGGTTCGGGTGGGTTGGGGCAAAAATTGCCCCCTATTTTTTTGATTGGGTGGGGCCTTACTTGATCTCATAAGGGGCCTCCTAGAGTAATTTGGGGCCGTAGAACCCAAATTTAGCAAAAAAAAACCAAAAAAAGTCATCAAGGGGCCAAAACGGGGAGGGCCAGAAAAATGGACCCACCGGAGCTGGCATCCGAACCTCCCCGGAGCCGCATCGGAGCCGCATCGAACTCCGCACCGGAGTTAAGACGTTTGGGTTGGGTAATGTTAGGGCCAAAACTCTAGACCACAAGACAATACAGTCCCACAATGGCTACTTCAATGCACATGCCTCACTACAAAATGCACATGCTTAGCTAGGTTGAGACCGGACATTTTATGCATACTAGGCGCTCCCACAGACAGCCAACCCCCCTTAAAGCACACCCCATCATACACCGTACAATTCATTGAATTCACCTACTGCCATGACAGATTCCCAGACAATGCACGCACTGAAAAAACCGCTAAATACAACCCACTCATATACACACTCAGAAGAGCCGGCTGGCAAGTCAACCCTCTCATCACCATTACAGCAGGTGTTAGAGGGGCTATCCACGAACAACCAATTAAAGAACTAGAACACTTAAAAATATCTAAAACCGAGATAAAAACACTTATGAAACACCTACACCAAATTGCCATCAAATATCTCACATATCTAATACTAAACAAAAGAAAGTTAGACAACAATCAACCCCCAGTAGACCCCCCCCTAGACCCCCCCACCCCCATTAGAACTCGGTGAGACCCCCTATACCCCCTATACCCCCACATTCTCACTTGACGTTAGGCCCTACACCCTATTGAAACATAGGAGCCCACCTCTCGAGAGGGAGGAAGTACTCATATTGTGACGCTTGGTCAAACATGAACACAGTACAGTCAAGACTCTATAAATGTTACAGGTCGGGAGTAGCAAAAAAATAACATATATAGAATTATAACGAGTAACACTTATAGAATTCATACCGATGATTAATAACATTTATAGAAATAACACTTAAAATTTCCAAAAATGAAGAACATAATGTTTTATAAAAATAAAAAATAAATTTACAAATGATAATACATAATTCAACTAAACTAATTGAAAGAAATAATCTATATAGTAGTAACTTGACGAGATTCTTCCAACTAAACTAACCGAAAGAAAGAGTCTATAGTAGTATGATGAGAAGCTTCCAAATGATGAGATGAAACTTCCTTCTGGAGTCCTTGAATGCTCTTGATGTGTGATAGGGCATCATTTGGTCTTTGTTCAAAGTATTTCTTCAAAGTCTCTAGAGAACGCTCAGCAACACTAAATCCTACAACTTCTACCACATCAACCATAACCTTGTCAACATCAATTCTTGATGTTTTGAGGAATACATATCCAAAAACTCCTCATCGGTAGGTTCATAGGGGTTGTTTAAATCAAACTCCATCTCATAATTGAGGTATTCATGAGCATTCATCACATCACCCACCTCACTATTAGATGACAACAACATCAGTTGATGAAGTAGAGTAGCAACTTCATCAACCTCTACCAAGCGCCAAGCTTCCTCTATCTCCCTCTCAATAGAGATCGAAAGAACACATGTGTGCCTCCAACAATTTTGAATTGTTCACAAAGAATATGGGATAAATGTGATTACATGTTTAAAATGCATGCTCTCATATATTATTACCTTGATTTTCTCAAAATTAACACTTATAGAGGTGCAATTAACAAAGAAGGGAGTAGAGCATGTTATAACACTTAACACATAACACTCACTAGTCTTACCAATTGTGTTTTTGTAGGGGAGTAAAATTTTCTTAACATATATGAAATTATAACGCTTATAGGGGTAACACTTATAGAGTCTTGACTGTAGAGAGGAACGGGCTCCCATTCACGTCGGAGTATAAAACAAACTCCGATGTTACTTTTATTTTATTTTATTTATGGTGTAGCTACTCCCAACTACTCCCATCTGTAAGTTACAATTAGAAGCATGACATACCAACTAAAACTAAGAATCTCGACACAATGAAAATTTTCAACACACGACATATGATATTTAGTGTCACTTGCTATTTAGAGTTACAAAGTACTTTATATTTTACTATTGATGTAATTTTTCACCAAGTAAAGTTGTTATTATTCTATAATGTCCAAACCACAAATTTGACCTTTGTTTGTGAAAAAAGAGATGTACAGTTAATAGTTATTGCACTGAGTAATTTCAAATAGTAAGTGACACTAATTACCATAAAAGGTGTAGTATTACTAAAGGCTCACCTTAGTAAGGTGTGAACTCCAAAGTATGATTTCAAAGTTTGTGCCGATTTTCAAACACATTTTGTGTCGTCTGAATGCATATCAATAAATGTACTTAAAATATTCATAACTGTTTTTCAAGAATATAGTCTTTAAAAGGGGGAGTTGACTTTTTGAAGAAATAAGTATATCTTTATCATTGCATGGATGTGATTTGTAACGTACCTCTATCAAAAACATTAAAATGTTCATAATTTCCAAATTAAAGGCTCACCTTCCAATCTAAATACATACACAAAACATGACACATGTGTTCTCCTTCCCCCAAGCCTTGGCCCCTATTCCATATCTATATATAGTATATAAGAGATACTTCTAGAAGTCTCAAGTCTTACTATATGGAGTCTGAAGCCTCCTTATTTATATACATAGATTGTTTCACTTTATGAAATTCTCTCTTCTATATGGACAATAGTTATCTAACTTCTCATCCATCAACTTGTTTTCATCCATGCTCCTTAGCCTTGGATATCCATCCTTGCAATTTTTACCGTCATCAATATTTTGTTCCCAATTAGTCCAGTACATAATTGTAGACAAATATTTAGCAACTCTGTTTTCTTGAGAAATACTATGTAATGATGCTATATGGTTTGGCATTTTAGTTTTCACATGAAATTTCCGCCTGAGATTCCACAACTTCCCTACCATTTCTTTAACAACATCTCGGGGTGATCACACCCCCTTACGTTTCGTAACCACATGCGATAATGGGGTATTTAATGGGGGGATATTTATGCACCTCTCAATATTTTTTCCCTCCCTATTTGTAGATAAAAAACTACTTTGACGTATTTTTTAGCGCCCTATATTTATTTGTAATTGTTTAGAGAGGCTAATTTTTGGCACAATTTTTTTTAATAAATTGTACAAGTATCAAATAATGGATGGAATATTGTAGCATTGCAAAACCGACTATGTGAGAAACAAACATTTCATACCATTCAAATTGTCATTCATTTGGTCTTAATTAGTAATACCAATCCTAAACCATTCAAAGTACCATTCAAAACACAATCAATAACACTTGGATCTAGTTAAAGGGTTACCAATAAACATGGAGATAACAAAATATACAAGTTGGAATAGACACGTTGTAAACACGGATAGAACAAAACAAGAAATACAATCAGTTGGTGACAAGACATGAAATTTTGCACAACTACCTACTCCAAAAAAACAAGGTTGCATTCAAATACATGAAAATGAAGTACCAAAAATTAAAAACATTTACTTTAATTGTGTTCACAAACACATTCAACTATAGTCCCATTCAAACATTCTAACAAACATTTACAATGTGAAGGGTGAGGATACAACTATGCACCCTCCAATACTATCAAGATACATGTTCAACATCCTCTACAATGTCATGAGAAGACTAATAAATTGTGAGAGATTTAGCACCAATGACAACAAATATGTAAAATTGGCTGATGGCATGAGGGGGGCAACTTTCAAAGTCTCCAACCACTCCACCTTGTCGTCCTCCAAAGCAAAGCGCAATCCTCCAAGTCTACCACGGTGAGGTTGCCAAATGTTGTAGCGGTTGAAGGTGACAGTGGAGGTTGTTAAGTCCTAAGCATCCAGTGAGGTCCCACATGTTTAGCGTTGTTGCAAAACCCAACAGCCATTGAGGAGCGCCAACACATTCCTTCCCCCAAAAAGATCCCACAACATTTCCCTCCATACTAACGCACTTGATTCAAATGGGAAGGAAACAAATTAAAATTTAAAGAACATATTGAATACATTTAAAATGCTTCAAAATCCCTAGGCCATCCATTTTTGGCCTTTTAGGTCTCATAGTACTTTTGGTTCATAGTATTGGTCCATACAATATTAGTTTTTTTGGGCACAAATTGAAAATTCAATTGCAAGGAAAGGAACCAAAATACAACCACCACGGGGGAGCTAGCGCAACCCAAGGAGAAATCACAAAATAGTGCCCATTTGAAGTCTAACCTTCCAAGTGACCACTAAGTTACTCCGAACCGTACAATATTAGTTACACATTCACCTCTATACTTGAAGAATGGGCTCACATTCACCTCTGTACTTTAACACATGAGTTATTTTCTTTTTTGTTTCTTTGGTCCATTCTAGTAGTTTTGGTCTAATATAGTATTTTATTTTCCATAGAATTATTTTAGAAGTAGCACTATTTCCGTGTATTGTTACCATCCTAATATAGCAACACCAACACTATATTAGGTATGGTGGGCCTTTGGTTTTTGCAAGAGTCAACTTGCTCAAGTTTGTTTCATTTGCATTCGTGAACATTGTGAGGGTAAAATAATCCACTGGGTCAACAATTATTGAGGTGACGGGTTCAAGAGATTGTGTCCTCAATCACTACATGAATTTTTTTTATTTAGTGTCACTTACTTATTTGGAATTATGCAATGCTATAATTGTGTACTGTACATCTCATTTTTTTTACCAACCAAGGTCAAATTGGTTGTTTGGACATTATAGAGCATTAACATCTTTACTTGGTCAAAAATTACATTAATAACAAAAAAAAAACATATAGGAATGTGTAACTCTGTAGAACATATTTTTTGGCTATAGTATGAAACAAGAACTTTTGACTCAAGATTTTTGAAAATCAGATGAAAATGACGGGCTATAGTCAAATGAATGATTTCAGTAGCGGTTGAAGTAACCGAGTGATGCTAGGAAGGAGTTATAACTGTTTCAGAGAAGGGTAGGATAAGAGACTATCGCCGTAGGGAAGAGACATGCCATAATCAAAGAGTTTTTTCAGGCAATAGGCTAGAGTAGTCGCAAATAGCGAGAAACTTGTAAGTCAGGCCAAGGTGCCGAAGTTGAATGACATTGTTTTGACTCTGTGATAGAGTGAAGTGAGGCATTATAATGAGTGACAAATCAGGCTATAGCCCACGAATTAATTGAGTTGTTTTGATGCGCTTAAGATGTAAGTGTATGAGAGCAACGCCATGTTGTGAAAAGAATGTATGAAGTGAGCATGTTGAAGAGGGGGATAAGATCAACCAATACGAGTGGAAATCAAAAACCAAGTGTCTAAGAGTAATTAACCTAACAGAGAAGGTGTGAGCGAATGTATTTAAGAGAGAAGAGAGATAAGTCAATGAGAAAGAAACTAAAAATGAAATGTTCGAGATTGATGAGAGATTGAAGGAACTAGTGCGAAGAGGAGCAGAGAAATATTAAAGTATCCAGACTATAGCCGAATAGAGTCAAGATATAGAGGGAAAGCAATTGAGTGAAACGTTGAATGTCGACCTAATTTTTACTTCGTCGAAAGTTAGTAAGGAAATGAACGAGGCAATGTGAGAGTGAGGGAGCGTTAGAGTGCTGAGAGAACGGCTTGTGAAGTATGGAAAGAAATTAAATACTGGAGGTATGTTTAGTACAAATTCTTATAGTATCTACCAACTGGATTTAGTTACTCCGGGCAATACTAGCGCTAGGAATAGGAGAAAAGACTATAGCCATCCTAGAGAACCAATAGCTTGCGAGAGGTGAAGTTAGGGAGAGAAATGAAGTGGAAGTGCCAATCGCTTGAGAGAGGTGAGGACACCGAGAGTCGGTTAGACACGACATGAGTAGATGACCGAGAGAGCCACCAGAGTGGAGAGAAACGCAATTATATGATGAGAGAAGGGACATGTTAGCCCCTGGAAGTGAGAGAAGAATGGGCAAAGAGAGAGTAATACTTATGATTACCTAGTATGTGAGCCTACCACTCGACACCGAGATGATGGATTAAGAAATTGGTGTATAATTTTACTTATCTTATCGATGTGATTAATACTTGGCTAATTAAGCTTTATGCAAATAAAAAATATAGCCGTATATGTTTGTTTTATCTTGAATTGTGCAGAGATTGCAGACCGAGATGCTACGTGTGATGGTTCATAAATAAGATAAGTTCATAAAGAAACATTAATATAAGGAAATAAGGAATTGAACCAATGTGTTGAACTAAACCATTTGAATTATGATTGATGACATTGCATTATTATTCTATTGAAGCAAAAAGATACTACCCCCAATAGATGAAAATCCATTGGAAGACTATTGCCAAAGCTTTTGAGCTTCACGACGGAATTAGGAGGCATGAAATTAGAGTGATAAGAATCAACATATAAGACAGATCCACACACAACTCAAAGCACCAATGATCCATAAGAATGAAGAGTAAGCCAAATAAATAAAGAATGAAAGAGTAAAAGACTTAGATTGTTATTAGATCCTTAATCCAATGTGACATTAATCCTTATAGACACTAGCTCAGTCTTCCTTGAGACCTAGTCCCTGGGTTGTTTTCTTTAGGTTAATTTGAGCCCTAGCAAAAACATTAACTACAAACGCCAACTAGTAATTGACACTAAACATCATATTCACTGTATGGATGTCATCAACTATCCACACAAAGTGACACATGTATTGCAAATAACATGATTTAGCCCAACAAACGAGCCAATGTTATTGTAAGGCAAGTGGCCTTATTGTGAGCACTTCCAATGTCTCCACATATGATTTCAACTATTGGATCAGTTTGGAATTGTTCCATCATGAAGATTGTTATATACATATATATAAATTATAACTATAACTACAAAAATTTAATTTTGTCATAACATGCAGTATATTTATTTTGGATCCATTCTTAACAATAAATCGTACACAACACTCGAATATAGGTGTTTGATCAAGAAGAGTGACTAGATAAGGTCCACACACCTTAAATATCAATCCACTTTACCACTACCGACCTTCCACTTGAAGGTTGGGATGGGGTTGAGGAGTTTGGGAGGGATTAGGTTTATCCAAATCCCAACTTCCACCATGGTCGCGTCACACCTTATGCCGGCCGGCCACCCACCGCCTCAAAGATTGTGGGGCCCCCTTAATTTGTGCTTCACGTGTGTCCAAATTCCCTGCTCACTCTCGCCACCGGAAAACTAGAAATGCTTTGGCGGTGTGCACTTTGATGAGGTCGAGGTCGATGTTGATGCGATCTAGGTAAGAGTCATTCAGGCATTGTGTTTTGTGTACAAACTTATTGAAGAGAAGAGTGGTGTATTCATGTGATGAATATGATAAGGAAGAGAACCTTTATTTGGTTACTTTTCTTATTAGAACGCCAATGTATTGAGCGGTATGTGGTTTGGTATGGACGGATACCAAGAAGACATGTGTTTTAAAGAGATTGGACTACGTGTTCAAAACTATGAGAACCATTCTAAACTCGATGATTGACATAATCAGGGGGACCTATATGACCGTTCAATGAGCACGAGGATTTTCACTTTGATAATAAACAAGATATTCATATGAGCTTCGAAAATGAAAGGAAAGTGATTGTGACCTCACTTTGGATTTACTAAACATCTTGTACTAATCACATGTTTCATATCCTACGAGAAGTGGGCTACATTGAATATCCCAATCGGTGCGTGCTGCTATTCAGGAGTTACGCAATACAATAACGTCTTATTCAAGAGTTCAATCTTTACTAACAAAAATTCAATAGGTTGTTTGGACATTATAAAACATAAATGACTTTGCTTGGTAAAATATTGCATTCTCATTAAATGCTTATAGCACTGCGTAACTCCAAATAGTAACACACAAAAATCGGGATAATTGGTGTAGTTGGCAAAAAGTAACCATTTAAGACCCATCCGCCTCAATGGGTGGGGGAGCCCACCGGACTCTAGGGTTCATGCCTGTGCCAGTGCGGCCACAACTCTCTCCCCTCTTCAATTAAGTTCATTGTAATGCGATGTTTTTACTTTGATATACACCCTAAAATCCGTAATATCAACCTCCGTAATGTCACACACTCTCTAATATCCCGAAACCCTAGGGAACGGATGCTCGTAGTTCAAATCTCACTCCTTATTGTCACATTTCTCTCCCTTACATCACGAAATTTGTCATTAATGCAAACCACCAAAGAAGTCAACCCACACCCTCACATTGTGCCATGTGTCAACATGTGGAGTGTCACCTTCTTATTCTTATTCTTCTTCGTCTTCTTATGCCACTTGTTGAGTGTTGGTGCATGCGTCTCCCACATCGCCCGGGAAGGCCAAGTGGAGTGGACCACACCAGCGTAGGTGCGGGAGAATGAATTCAAATTGTCCTCGCATCTCCTTTGTGTTATTCCATAATGTCACATGCTACACTTTTTCACTAGTATCACACATCCATGTTAACACTTTAAAACTCCGTAATATCACGTGCACTTTGGTTGCCACAGGTGTGATACTACGGAGTTTAGAGTGTACTATATATATATATATATATAGAGGCAGAATTCCGGAGGTGGGGAAAGTGCAACCGTGTCCAGAAGTCGAGCCTTGGGATGCCATTTTGTACCTTACTTGTCCCTGTTCCTGGCCTTTCCTGTGTAGATTGCACACATATCCAAGGAAAACCAACCAAATAGGGGGGGTCCATTTGGTTGTCGTTAGTACACTAACTAGGATATTTAGTGTTTGATACACTAAATACGAACATATATACTAACTATCAATAACCCTATGAAAGTAAGTGACATTAAATGTAAACTCAAACACTAAATATCAACTATGGTAATATGTGGAAGTTACATGTTTGAGTTTAGTGTTAGTAAGGGTATGAAAAAAAAGGATACATTAAGGGAGGTGGCAGTAGGGAAGGTAGTGGCACATTTATGTCTAACACTAATTGTCAAGGAATTGAAAATTAGTGTTGAGCAGGGTAGGGTGGTAACAACACTAAATATCATATTTAGTGTAGTTTTCAAGATGCACTACACTCTTTCTTCTCTTCATTGTGGGATTCATTGTTTTGAGCTCTTGCCACTAGTCTAATTTACTGAGCTCGATCTGATGTTTGTGCACATTGTAGTCAAACAACACATCGCTCTATAAAGATTGGATCATCGGTGGTGTTCATCTTTGTGAGAAGGGAATCAGATGACATGCGGCATGCAAATGCTCTGGAAGGGAGTTACTCCCTCCGTCCCAAAATGATTGTCCGGTTTATCTACCCAGCTAGAAATTTGAGGCTCAAAGTCAAATATTTTCGCGCCAAACTTTCATCATCAAGAAGTCTTTTGACACTGCAACTTCTGGGGGGGGGGGGTTTGGAGTAGTTGATGTTTTCTATTTTAAGAGTCATACTTACACCTACTCGGTCAATGGTCAACGGGCCTTAATCTCGCCAAAGTTAAGAACACTCACATTCATTTTGGGATAGAAGGAGTATAAGATTGAAGAAAACCGATTGTTACAGTAGTTTTGCCAAGTGAAATATCTGGCAACTAATAAGAGGGTTTTTGATTTGCACCAAGCCTACCATCGTTGTAGGCCAAGCTCCTAAATCAACGAGACTTTGATGTAGCATTCCTAACCGTGTATCTTTGCCGAAAGGCCACCCCCTTCCATGTAGTGAAGGGAAATTAGTATTGTGTAGGAGACATGGCATTTCATAATACCTCTAGGCATCTAGTTACATCACATCATTCAACGTGGGATCTTGGACACACGTTATTTCCACATTGACTAGAAAATTAGTGTGGTCCACACTATATTTCCATGTTGATTTTCCATCCACACTAATATGATTATTTAGTGTAGCAGTTGGTTCCCCCCCTTCATTGTCATGTGAGGACTTCAACATGGGTTGTCAAGAGGTCTCCCAATAAAATGTCGGACAAATTTCCATGTTCAACCATCTTTGTTGTCCTAAGCTTGATTGTTTTGATTTCCTAACACCTACCGAGGAGGGAATAGTTAAAATTAGCCTCCTATAGCTTGGTTGTTGATTCATCCCAACGTTGTTCATGGTATTTAGTGTCACATGCACTATTTATGAAGGGCCTAAACTAGATGCCTAGAGGTATTAAAGTGTCATGACCCCTAGTTGCCAATATGATACTATTTGTCAAGATAACTAACTCTTTTAAGTGAAGAATTATTTACATTATGACATTTAGCATAGCACATTGGGATACACGAGATGATAGTTTTGTGTTTTAGTATGCAAGGGGAAGATATTATTGAACATGTAAACGGCAAGTGCATTGTGTTTACAATTTAGTATGCAAGAGGAAGATATTATGTAGACTAATGCAGGGTCTCTGACACATGATTCAAGGATTAAATTAGCTTGAAATCAACAACCACCGGGCTCTACGATAACAATTAGTGTTTGCACCCTCCCCTTCCCCAGTTCTCCCTCCCCCTCGCTAGGTGTGGTGAACATTCACCCTGGCTTGACTTTTTACTTAGCACTCTAACATAGATGCCATCTTTGACTAAAGAGCACAACACCGAACTTATCAACAATATAGTTTGGTCTCATCTTCTAAACTACGGCTAGGGCTAGACACCCCACTTGTTTGAGTTGCCCCCCACCAAGATTACCAAGGTGAATGTCAACTATATTATAGCATGTAGAATTTTATATATATTAAAAGCATGTGGCCCCGAAATTAGCATCAGAGGTCCCAAATTAGTCTAAATGCACCTACTTGAGATGAATTAACCATAAATCTATGGGGATCATATTTTTACTGGATGGATTCCTTTACCTTGGTAATATTGGTGGGGACGCAACCCACAAAAGGAGCTGGGCGAAACAACGCATACATTGGTTCCTTGGAGGCAAGGGTTTAGGCATCCAACAAGGAACGAGTGAATGGGTTGGTTCGCCCAAATCCCACAAAAGGTGGGTGGCCCTAAACTACAGCTAAATTTAGTGTCTGTGAAATTATGATACTACTCTACTTCTTGAGTTGAGGACCGAGTTTCAAAAATGATCCCTTCTATTGGATGACTCATCAGACCGTCGGACTTGAGAAGTCATAAAAGCGGCATAATCCTTATTGGTCATATTTAGATAAGCGGTTCTACCTTCTCTAATATCTTCCAGGACCTCAGCCTTGAAGTTCTCTATTCGTGACACGTAGCAACTAAATTATCAAAGTACCTGCATACTGAAAACGATTCTTGAAGACTTCTTGGGATGTGTTGATTTTGTTTGCATTCTATTGGGGCATTAATTTTAGGAACAATGTCACTAAATTTGCATCGCCTTTTGAATGTATACAACAAATATGAGTGGTGCATATTGATGCCTTTTATGTTGTGGAAAATTCTAGGTGGTTAAGAAACACAGATGTCGCACAAAAACACACAAGAAATGCCAACTTGCCGCGTTGATTTTGAGTAATTATGAGACTTCAAACATCTCATGGAAATGAAGAGCAAATCTCCGTGACTTTTGCTGCTCCTGAATTAAGGCCCAAGTCACACTAGAGGCAACTTCCTTGAACGGCACTGAGTTGCATGACTAGCATTGGTTCAAATGAGCAAGTGGTTGCCACATGAGAGGAAGTATGGGGAGTGGCAACAATGACTTTTTAGCTTTGGATTTTGCTTTGGGTTGAGGGTTGGGATCTACTTGGCAATAAAGTAGAGTGACATGGCACAATAAATGTAGTTGCAAACTTCCGGGCACTAGCCCGGTAGTACCCCGGTTTAAGGAGAAAAACAAGGAAAAGGAGACTTTTCAAAAGCAAAGTGCCATGTAGGAGGAAGTTGGGAAACTTCCTGGGCCTCTAGTGTGGCTCCGGCCTAAGTACTGGAGCTTATACAACTGCAAGGATTACCGTGGTACCTTTGCCACTTTGGCACTAAATAAACCATTTTGAGGAAAACTGAGTTTAAGGGAATTGTATTTTTAAAGTATCAAAATTTAATATGGGTAATTTTTATTTTTCCTTTAAATCCGGGATTTCCGAACCTAAAAATACAAATTATAATAATTATTTACTTTATAAATAGCCGAATGGGTAAAGGTATTATGGTACTCAAGGTTTAGATTGTGGTTCATGCTGTTGAATACATTGGTTTTGGGCACATCAAAAGTTTGAAATTTGGATCCCGGTATGAACTAACTTTAGGTTTTCACGATGGGGCAGGAATAGATTTTGGGTTTGAACCTGTATTGTCATCATATATCAAGGTTTTGAGGCCAACATTTAGAGCGTTTATGTTGGATGATAGGTAGGCATGCTTGCATGCAATAATTCCCTCTTGCCATAGAAAATAGTGCAAGCTACAAGTTGGAATTGGGGTGACAAGTCAAACATGAGAAAATTCACTTAGATCCTACATCATTTCTAGTGATACAATTTGAACTTGATTAGCTTAGTCACATACACAGATATGTTTGTGTATTAGTTTTACGGTCATGATCAATATATGCAACTCTTTGGTGCTTCACCAACAACATAACTCTTTAAGTTTGTTGAGCACAATCACCGATATTTATCGTTCATACTAAAAATAAAAAGTGAAAGATTTCTCTCTTAAAGTTATCACGTGGCTTATTCTGATTATATCATAAACTATTAAATCAAGAAAGTGCCTATGTTTCGAACACATAATAGTCCAAGATCATTATAACATGTGCCCTTTTTTTGTGTGTGTGTGTTCTTAACTAGTTTAACATACACCACTCAAATATAGGTGCCCAATGAAGACGAGTGACTGCATAAGGCTCACATCGCTTAGTTTAAAGCACACATCCCAAGTAAAGTACTTGTGATTCGTGCACACTATATTTGATCTCTCGAATTTGGTTACCTCCAAAATCACGGCCATGGAAACAAAAAGAAGGGTAGAGTGAGGACATAAGTTATTAGTTGCTAAGATCATATACGATCCTTTTTTGGCAACTGGGTGAGCAGTTTGTGAGCAGTTTGTAACTCATTAGTTATTGCTAGTAGATGAGTGGACCACATGAGACAACATGTGAGAATATTCTGCCCACGATGGTAGTGATTTCCTCAGGGTTTCATGCCGGTGGTCGGACTGAGGTTTTCTTGCATTGTGTTCCGCCCACCTCCCACTTGGGCACAGAACATGGCACCTAACACTTATATATATATATGTATATAACTTGTATATTGTTGTGTAAATCTGATTCAATATTCGCCTCCCTGCAAGTGCCAAGTCCCACTTGCTCAAGAACTATTGCACCACTGCTTGTCGAAGCCATCAAAAGCTGTGAGATCGGCAAAGGACAGATGAGGGTCAAACGCACAATTCATTCTTACTGTGCAATAAACTAACACTCAACGCCTCCCGAGTTGTCTTGGGATTTCCCTTGATTCTTGGCCCTTTCAGTTCAAGGTCAACTAGGGCTCCTAATTTGAGGATTGCAGCTGCAGCAAGAGTCTCGGGGAGAAGAGAAAAGTTGTTACTTCCCCACTTGGCCTCAACTCTGAGAAGGAATCGGCATGTGTGTGATAAGCCTAGTAACATTGTAGCTTAGACATGCCTTATTCAACACAATGTGGTAACTCCACCTAGAATAGGTAGTCCTTTTAAGCGTAGTTATTCTCATTGTTAGTTTATCTTAATTTTTTGTCGAGTCTTGTTGGTTATTGAAAGAGGTGTTTGATTAGCACATTTTGGCATGTACCTTTTGGAAACCGCATGAGGCAATCATGGATTTCAAAATGTGACGATAGGTTTGTTCAAAATCGACCCTAGGGCCTCACGTTCAGATTGTATTGATTCCAGAGAAAAATGTATAGATCAATGAGGGGTTCTCTTTGCTCAAAGAGGTGGTTTTAGAAGAGTCAGCATAAGGTGAATAATATCTTACTTCAAAACAATGTTCTCTCGTGATACACAATGGATTTAATGGTCATTCGTACCTAAAACTCTAGCACTGGTGGAAGACCTATGTGATTCTAGAAGGCCTAATGACATAATCTACATCACGAATTTATAGTAGGGGCTTCATGAATGTTTTTTTGGGTGTTTTCCCCATTTAAAAATGTGAAATCTGTCACATATTTGCTGGTCTATGAGGTGATCATTGTTGCAAAAACAGCAAGGAAATTGTATACCGAGGCATGCATCTTGGTCAACAATAATTTACATAAGATAGATGGTGCTTAAACCAACACCCACCAAAATCAACATCCTAAAATTTTATGCAATAGTTACTATTGACTTTGGAAATGCCTTAAAACTTAAAGAACGTAGGGGCTCATTGTACGACTTGTGTACACAATTTCTAGAAGCCTCACCGAGTATTAGAATCATTTTTTTTCTCCTGATTTGGGGATTTGAAACTAAGTTATTTAGCACATTTTCTTATGTCAAGGATAAATAAAAGTATGCACATATGTGACATTGATGATCAAAATACAAAGTATGTGTGTGTATTCAAGGGCACTCATATTGTGTATATGAACCTACATTTTTGATATCATTGAAGTATTCATTGATTTGAAAAGTGCATTGAAAGATAAATGTAGGTTTAGATAGGTTCACTTTGGACACAATTAGCTCATAGTGAAACATGTTTCTATGCATGAAGAGGGTTTAGATTAGGTTCATGTATTTGAAGCTCAAATACATGTTTTGGTGCATGAACATGACGTTTGAGGATTGAGATTAGATTCCCGTATTGGTTTTGGGTCACCTACCATTGAAACTTCAAACCCTTATAATCTTGCTTACGGAATCTAAATGAGACATAACTTACTTTGTTGCATTGGAATCCCGTGTCAATTGCTAATAGGAATAATAAAATACTTTTCAAAGGTAAATTGTTTCTATAATTGGTATTTGAAGCTCTGCTTTCAGCACCATCTACCTTAATTTAGGTTCATGGGAATCAGTGCCCGGGAAGCGTTTGGGCATAGTCAGTCAAGATCCTAGTGATTCTAAATCCAGCCGGTTACATGTTGACGGATAACATTACCCAACCCAAACGTCTTAACTCCGGCGCGGAGTTCGATGCGGCTCCGATGCGGCTCCGGGGAGGTTCGGATGCCAGCTCCGGTGGGTTCGGGTGGGTTGGGGCAAAAATTGCCCCCTATTTTTTTGATTGGGTGGGGCCTTACTTGATCTCATAAGGGGCCTCCTAGAGTAATTTGGGGCCGTAGAACCCAAATTTAGCAAAAAAAAACCAAAAAAGTCATCAAGGGACCAAAACGGGGAGGGCCAGAAAAATGGACCCACCGGAGCTGGCATCCGAACCTCCCCGGAGCCGCATCGGAGCCGCATCGAACTCCGCGCCGGAGTTAAGACGTTTGGGCTGGGTAATGTTAGGGCCACTTCACACACGAGCCAAGGGCCGCGACCATGAGATAGTAAAGGCCCTTGACTATCATCCAAAGGCCGTACCATGGAGGTTGGTCAAGACATCTTGTGTAGGGACGGGACGTCAAGCATAGTGTGAAGTGAGAACGGACCATGTTGAAGGACCATTGAATATTTTATTGATGAAAAAAGAGGGGCAGCCCTACCTCACTAGTTACATATCTTCTTTGTCTTCTATTTTCACTTTCTTTTGGAGTCTTACATTGTAGAGGAAGGGAAGGAGAGCGTGATGGATAATCTTGAGAGAAGAGGGAGAATTCTCATTGCATTGGCTCTATATTGGTGTTTGCACATGATTGTGCAACATGTGCTTGATATGCAAGCATTGGCACTCAATGGAGAATGGGAGAATGCCCTGATTTTAGGCATTTGTTTTGAGAGCATGAAAGTGAGCGATCGTAGCGTGTGGGCATTTGAGAGAAATGTAGGGTTCACGGATAGATTGTTATTGGGGTCTTTCACGGAAAAAATGTTCAAGCAAAGAACGCGTGTATGTCACAAAACATTCAAGTTTCTTTGTGAGAGATTAGGTCCATTTTTGCAGAAGAAAAACACACCAATGAGAGAGACAATTTTGGTTGAGAGTAGAGTTGCAATGTCATTACAAAGGCTTGGGACTGGAAATACATTGTGCACGGTAGGAGAGGTATATGGAGTGGCCGAAAGTACAATTTCAGAAATTGTGAGGATATTTTGTAAATTAGTTAGGGTTCATTTACAAAGGACTTTTGTGCAATTTCCAAGTGGAAGTAGGTTTAGGGTTTTAGCAAAAGAATTTGAGGCACTCCATGGAATTCCTCATATCATAGGGGCAATTGATGGGTCTCACATTCCAATTCTTGCACCTATAATCGGGGGAGAAGATTACTACTATCGGAAATCCTTTCATTCGGCATTAATACAAGGTGTAGTAGACACCAAATGTGTGTTTTGGGATTACGAATTTGGTTGGGCAGGTAGCATACACGATTGGACATTGTTCCAATTAACAAAAATCGGAAAAGAGTGCATGAAAGGTAAATTTCTACCTTACAAGTTGATTGGAGATTGTGCATATCTGGTGCGGCCATGGATTTATTGTTCATTCAAGGGTTGTGCTGAAGGTTTAGAAAATTACAAAGCAAATTGGAATTTCATTCAAAGTTCTACTCGTATGTGTGTAGAACGTGCATTTGGGATTCTAAAAGGCAGATGGAGAATCATAATGAAAAGGGCAGATATGCCCTTGCGACATATGGCAGATGTAGTTGCTACATGTATTGTTCTACATAACATATGTACAATCAATAAGGACAAATTCGATATGGAGTGGATTGAGGAGGCAGAAAGATAATTGAGAAGGCGAATAAACAATAGGGTATTGAGAGAAAGGCAAGAAATGAGGGCAGAAGTAGTAGCTATACGAGAAGTTAGAAATATTGTGAATGCAGAAAATATGTCAATGAGAGAGGAAGAAGTAGATAAAGATACAGAAATTTTCTTGATAAAAGAAAATGAGAAAGATGGAGATTTATTAGTAGAGGCAACATAAATGCATGAGAGAATTGCCAAATCTTTGTGGCAATTGAAATTACAGAAAGACCTAAACCTGGAATTCCAGGATATGGATACTACATCAGACAGTAATGAGTGATTACAACTTCTGTACTAAAGCTGCCATATGGGCATCCATATTTTTCAATAATTCTGTTGTAGCCTGAAAAGATGCAATCAGACTGGATGAATTACTAACTACCTGCTCCAGAAAGCCTTCCATTTTGTCTTGAAATTTTTTTTTCTTATCTTTTGTGATGCTTGGAGGTGATGCCTGCTCAGATTCTTGTGTAGTATTCTGTTCATCTTCTTGTGCACTTGCTGGCATTTGATTGACAACACTTGCACGCTGTCCATTCCACATGTCCATCTGCTCACAGTATTGACATTCACGCCTTGCTTGTCCTGAAATTCCATTTAGACGCTTATCATTCTTGTATTCTGTGAGAAAGACTTTGTATTTTTTCTTACAAGCTAGCCAAGTCCTTCCAAAATTGCGTAAGCTTGATACCATACGGGCATGAAGTTTAATCCAAGCATTCATACCTGTAAACATACAACCAGTAAAACAGTAATCAGATACAATAGCAACTAACTAGATACAGTAAAATAGTAACAGTTAGTAGTAGTGGTAGGAGTAGTGGTAGGTTAAGTACAATACGTCTTCAAGTTTTACAACTTGAGGGGAGTGGTTCGGTGGCCAAGACACCTAGAGGGTAGTGGCCTATAGCCTCGAGGTGCGGGGTTCAATTTCCGAGGCAAGCATATCCCGCTAAGTCCCGAATGGGGGGAAAGGGGGGCCCAGGGGCTAAGGCCAAGGCCCTTTAAAAGGCCCAATTGGCCCAATCTGAATCGAACTTTTTGCACATTCAATCAAAAATTTCATACCTTGTTTTCTTGCTGTTCTTGCAAATTCCTCTTCCATCTCACCACGAATTGCAATGAGAGTTTCAATCTCATAATCTCGCCATTTGATAGGCGCATCTTCCTCCTCCGAATCACCTATCTCTATTTCATCATTCTTTGCTTTTTTTGTTGTTGCTCCTTTCGGCTTTGCAGTTGATGCCCTACCTCTCTTTCTCTTTCCATTCTCCTCCTCCTTCCTAGCATTCTCTTCTGCCTCTCTTCCAACACCTTCAACATTTTGTGGTACTTGGGTTCCAATCATTTCTATCTCACTATCGTTAAACAACTGAAAATTGCTATAACTCCTACTCGCCAATGATGGACCGTGCAATCCGAATTGTGGTTGACTCCATGACATCCAAGGAGAATTCTGGCTCCATTGTTGGCTTTCGGATCCACTGCCATTTTGCGAAAAACCTGCCATCTTGCAAAAAAAAAATTGTCAAAAAAATTTCAATCAAAAAATTCTCTCCTACAATCGCACACATAACAAACCTCTACACACTCCAACTCGTTGAAGCAAACAACCCTCTGTCCTCTTTTTAACTAATCTGTCCTGCAGAAAGTGACTGTTGAAAAAAAATTAAAATATGTCTGCCAGCCGTTTCACTGCCATGGTCTGCCGGAATTTGCGTCAGGCCCACCTCGAAGAGGTGGGCCTGACGCAAATTCCGGCAGACCATGTCAGTCAATCTACATGCTGCCATGTAGGACTCCATGTAGACTTTTCATCCACAGACTTTTCTTTGGGCCGTTAGGCCTTCACCTTCTAGTGTGAAGCCAACTTGGACCGTCCCCGCCTTTTCGACCAATGGCAGTGCTTGAACTGCCATGGTCAGTGGCCTTCGGTCTCGTGTGTGAAGTGGCCCTTAGGGCATGTTGACATCTTCCGGTATTGCTTTAATTCATTTGAGGTATATTCTATAGATTCATCTAAAATGATCGGCAACTCTCCTGAAGTCTCCAACTTCAACCGGTTATTTCTCAAATCAACCGGTTCATCTGTAACTAACCGCCGGTTCTTCCCGGACATAGATGGGAATCATAGAACTCCTTAATTAGAAGCTGCACACATTTATGTTCATGATAACTCACTCAAAAGTCAAAGGGGCCCTGTTTGCCTAATAAGGTATGTAGGCCTATATTTGAGCAGTATCTACATTTATGGCAAGGCTTGTACTTTAGAATGGATACCAAAAAGACATGCATCATCATGACTCACAAGATTGGGCAACGTGCTTAGAATATAGACATCATTTTAGGTTCAACAAAATCCAGATTACACAAGCCTTGATATTGTAACATTCAACACTAAAAATATCAAGGATAATACTATGGACGCACAACTATATTCTAATCTTTTGTATGGAACATTGTAGGTATACATTGCATGTTATGTGAGATACATGCATTTGATGCGTTAGATGTGGTGAACCTCTCAAAGACTAAGGGTTAGTGGGTCTAAAACATGCACTTTGAGCTTTGCACCCATAATGTCTTGTAAGATATGAAACATGACTGAGAGCAAGATAATCAACACATCCAAAAATTGTGCCCATGGCCATAAGTTCTGGAGTTCATAGGAATATCTTACTTATCATCAAAGTGGAGATTTTCCTTCTCTTTATTTGATCATATACCCCCCCCACCAACTTTGTTGACTATCAAACTTAGAATGATTAACAAATTTTAACATAACATGACTCAGTGATGTGTTTCCGTTTTGTGGGCTATGAGAATATAATCATGGAATGGTTCAGATTTATGATTATATTCCCAGGGCCCACAAAACCAACGCACAACGTTGAGTAACATTAGAAGCACGTAATCCAATCTGTTATAAACATGTTGTCTTTTTGGTGTTAGTTCTTAGCTGCACACATTGGTGTCTGTTTGAGATGAGTAGCCGAACTAGGCCGAGTCACCTTAGAGAGAAGAGAGGTGGTGGAAGTGTTTAAGACTCCATAGAATTGTGGTGGGTCAAATTCATATCTGGATCAGTGCAAGAGCCAACTTGCTCCTCCTTTTGCACTCCCTATAACTTGTGCACATGGGAACTATGGTATTCCCAAAGAAACCATGTTGCTCTTTAGAATTGGACTACGTTTCCAGAAGCTATTGGGAAGAAGATTCTGAAGAGAATCTTCAGTACCCGAGACATTGGAATAGCTGTAGCACATGTGTGCATGGTAAGTGGTTGCCTAGCAATTTGAATGCATGCAAAGAATGGCACAAATTGTCTTCGAATTTCCACCACTTGTGGTTCGTGTTGCTTCTCTTCAAGTTGGTCTACCTAAATTATGTTATTTTAAAATGGGAATCACGAGACTTTAGGGGAGCGTGCTTAATTTGGTTACTTATCTTAATATGACATTTACATGTGAGTGGTGTGTGGTTAGATGTTGATCTGAGAGTGGACACCAAAAACATGTGTCTAAAAGAGATTGAACTACAAGTTCAAAATTTGTTGACTATTCTAGGTTTAATAGTCAAAAGTTGAAGTTGAGTTTAAGCTTTCATTGTCTCAGTCTTGCATTAATGGTCCCAAAGGGCTTGATCTTGGAAGGAAAGCCCACACCCCCACCCAACTCATCACCCAAATTCCTGTACGTCTAAAGTATAGATAGGTGAAAGCACTTGAGATTCGAAGGATAACTACGATGAGCTTAATAGTGCAGTTGGAGTTCTAATAGAGGCCATTGAGGGGCTGATCACTCCGGCCACTTCTGGTACCATCCCTTGACATCTTTGATTAT
Source organism: Polytrichum formosum (assembly GCA_964035585.1). Lineage (NCBI taxonomy): Eukaryota > Viridiplantae > Streptophyta > Polytrichopsida > Polytrichales > Polytrichaceae > Polytrichum > Polytrichum formosum. The sequence goes on from OZ037936.1 coordinate 3,856,197, forward strand.
AATAGTGTGAAAAATGGTGGGTCAACATCTATTTCTCAACATAGTCCCAAGCAATTTCACGAATGGAACCGGATGAAAACGTTGATGTGATAGGGGCATGAGGCTTCTTTGGGGAAGCAAAATTTCTTGTGTGTTGTACAAGTATCAACTATCTTAAGTGGTATGGGCAACACCTTAAAACAAATGTCCCCCAAAGATGGCATCCAAACCCAACACACTGACCCCCTCTGAAGTAAGCACCTGGACATGCAAATTGTGGAGTTATTTTGAGGATAAAAGAAGGGTTCTACCTTTTGGCAAGAACTCCAAATTCTTCGTGAAAGGATGCTCTCATTGACATCGCCTCGGGCATTAGATACTTAGGGCCACTTCACACACGAGACTGCGAGCCTGTGACCAGTACACTTCAAGCACTCTCATTGGTGGAAAAGGCGGAGCCGGTCCAAGTTCGCTTCACACTACGCTCGAGGGACCAACGGAGTATGGGTGCAAGCACGGTAAAGTGGTCACCTCTTGATCCTTGCTCAGGTTTAAGTGAAAGTGATCCAAAACAATATACTAACTTTGAATTTTATGAAATAAAAATTCATAAACATTTAGAAAACATATGAATCTACAAAGCCAAGCAATTTATGTTCACAAAAAACAATTTCAAACAATGTATATGTATTTTAGAAGACGGTGCAAGTGGTGGTGCAAGTGGGTGTCATTGAAAAGATAATTGTCAAAAACTTGTTTAAAATACAATTACATTACATTAAATTGATGAATTTTTGAAAAAAAAATTACGATGACCTCAAGTTTATAATGAATTCAAGGAATATGAAAAGAAATTCCAAGTTCAAAATATTTAAGGTCATGAAATTTACGTTCAAAACTATATTTAGTCAGTTGCTTTTACGTGTCACTTTTGATGATAGGTTTTGAAGATCTCATATTGATATTCTATATTTGAGTACCTAACTTAACAATAGAGGTCATCATGAAAAATAATCTATTTTAAACAACATTTTGCTACTACTTATAGGCGTTTGACCAAGAAAATCATGGCTTTCATATACCGGAGCACTTTTTTGGTCCACTTTACTATGCTTGCACCCATATGTGAATGCAAGATGAATGCAAAGTCTACATGGATTCCTACATGGCATCGAATGGAGCATGGTTCATGGTCACTTGGATTATTTTCAAAAACCACCTCTTGGATGTAGGCCTATCACAAAACCGGGAGACTATGGCATTCTGAACGCTCACAACCGTTGGTTTATTATATTTTATCATGCGTGAGGACCCGCATGAATAAAAAACTCATTGAAATAGCATTTGGTTGAGGGCCCAGTCATATATGCCATCATACTACACTTGAGGGTCCGTGACCACACTACATGATTTTGGAGGTGTCTTGGGACGGCCTTTGGACACTTTCTTTTGAGCTCTCATAATTTCATGGTCACGGCTCTTGGCTCGTGTGTGAAGTGGCCCTTAGATAAGGTAGAAGGTATAAGGCTAGTGAGAAGCAAGAGGAGTAATTTCTTTGAGATTTTCTCCAAACACACTCCGACATGCCATCATTTGGTATATGTTGTGCGCTATATACAGAAAAATATGACAAAAGTCTTGTTAGGTGAAGACAACGCAGTTAAACTAACTAGCCTTAGAACTTGAAGTGGTATAAATAGTCACCAAATCATGAAGTTTATAGAGCTTAGAAGTGAAAGAAATCAAGTGGCTCTTAAGATGAAATTTAGTAATATTTGGTATGCCAATGAGATGCTTTGTTTGGACAACTTCGCTCACCTTCTTAGGGATCTGGACTAAGTTCTAGCTTCTCCTGTCATTTTATAAAATCACTAAATGACTCATTCTAAATTGAATAGATAAATAATGCCTCCATAATTGTGAGTCCAAGGCTGAATTTGTTTTCCAACATAATATTACATTACAAACTTAGATTTATAGTAGACTAAATTGAATATTTAATATTAGAGTGTAGGAGCCTTTGTCAGTGGCATGAAGCATGTCTTTGAAACACCTGGTCCTTAGTTGTATGTAGTACCAAGGAATATTTTGTATATAACAGTGACCATGTAGGCCCACGTATCTTAACTAAACTCAAGTCTACATTGCTGTAGAGGTATGTGAGCACGGAACATTGTGTACAGTACTGGGATAAATTTTCCGATTACGTACATAGTCCATTCTACGGTTGCAAAAGTCAATTCCAAATTCTACGTTTTTTTTATTTGCACATAAAGGCCGGGGTAGTGTCTGCATCTCAAAGATTACAAGGACCAAGGGTCAACACTATCCAGTTCTGTTTTTGTCCCGGACAGATAATCTCTTGTGTAGAATGTCTGTGACATGACACAATATTAAGCATACACTAGTACATGCTTAGTGTTGCATCCGGTTCGAGTTGTTTCCTACTTGGAATCTATGGGTAAGTTACAGTTGTACAAGGTTAATTAGAATGGTTTCAAGGGCTGCTGCTGCCTCACAGGATCCAGCTCAAAATAAACCAACATTTCACTTTTTTAACCAGCTAGCACTTCAAAAACTGCTGTAGAAGCCAATGTCGTTGTGGCCGAGTTATCACCTCATGTGTCACTATCTTCAATACTGCTTACGTGTGACAAAAGCAAGCGCCCTCCAACTGACAGCTCAATTTATGATTACTAATCATTGTTATTTAAAAAACAGCTGCACTTCAGATTTCTATTACATTCAAAGTCTTTGTGAATTTTACATAACATCACTAAGCAGCCAGATGATGGTTTCTTTCTAAATAAAGATGATGCATTCAAAAATTTGAGTATATTGCTGTTTGTCAAAAACTCTAAAGTTTACATCATGAGTGTTCTCTGTAAATGGAGAATCCCGGAATTAAAAGGGAATTATTCTCTCCCAATACATGGTCCCATGGAATGCAGCCAAACTGAATAATGTTATGTAATTATCACCTCATGTGTGGCTCCGATATTGATATCGTAGGAAGAAATCAGCCTCCAACTGAGCCGAATATTGTGATACTAAAATATAATGAAAAGTTCAGCACTTCAGATTGCTGTACAATTCAGATTGCTGTGATTATCGCCTCATGTGTGGCTTTTGATATTGATTTCATGTGAAGAGATCAGCACCCTCCAACCCAACGGACGTCCCAAATTGTAATCATCATTCAATGAAATGTAGGTGTGATAGAGCAGTTCACCAGTGTCCATGTATTTATGAGAAGTTTGTAACCCGAGACACTGACGTCTTCTATAATATCCTAAGCATGAGAGGCCATTACACTATGTTTAAATTGATTGAATGCAAAATTATAAGTTACTCTGTGGGAAGCACATGACAGTGACGTCATCCACAAGATTTGGCACTGCGGCTTCTCATCAGTTTCTTTTTTGGAAGTTTCTGCTAGCTTGCCGCCATCAAACATGAAGATGGGATGTAGAAATTATGATCTAGTACCCCAGATGCGCCGGCCATATTGAAACTTATCCACAAAAGGATGAGCTGGATGATGCCTTGGCACAACAAGTGCAATGCCATTGAGATGTGAAAGTGTGTGAATGCTCGTCAACATGCAGTGATTGCCAGACCTCCACGTTGCAAGGGATGCTGGATTATCGGAATCTACCAAACCACTCTGATGGAAGCATTTGGGACACCTGAATTCTTGTAATATTTTCTCACATCAACTGTATCTTCAGTGTTTTTGTGGCTAACCCATTTACCCGATTCTGCACGTTCGGCCACTCCATGAGCTTATAAGAACTGTAGGTAAGGTGAGCAGACCTATTATGGACATTTCCAACTCCACGTACACTTTGGCCATTGGATGCGCTGATTGCAAATTTTCTCATCCAGTTAGCAATTGTAAATCTTGAAGATAGTCATTCTAAGTGTCCAACTTGGAGTTGAAATGTGAAAGTTATAAGAGAACAAGGTGAGGAATTTTTTTCATTTGCTTTAAGGGATCACACAGGCCCTCCCGATTGTGTTAAATACTGAGCCTAGAATGGTGTCCTCATTTTGAGTACAAATTCCAATCTCATCATAGCACACGTATTTTGGGTGTCCACTTTTAACTTAGTGTTTGACAAAGGCATGCATTGAAACCTTAGTATGCATGAGTTCAGAGTGAGTCCAGGCTGCAGAAAAGTAGAGATGATGTGAGATTTTCTCACGATTGCGGAGGTTTCTCGAGGAGTAATAAACTGAGAAAATACCCCTTCAGAGATTTATCTTTGGTTTTCTGTTCTTGAAAAGTAGTATTTGTAGATTTTGTCCATTTTGATAATGTTTTGATGTACTGCAGTAGCGTAGAGGTGTCATCCAGCTCACTAAAATGTTGACAGGTGTCATCGTGTGGTTGAATACCAAGCCACATTTCCAAATCACAGCTAATGTGCACAACAACAGCACTCTTGTAAAAGGCTTCCAAAGAAGCTTCACAAGTAGAAGATGTGATTCGAGTACTAGGACATTGGAGGGTCTGCCTGCCTGCTCACGCCTGCCCATTGCCGGCTGTAATAACCTCTCTCAAGTACACAAGAATACGTATAGGGTTCAGAAGTATGAAGGATCATTGGAATTGACACAAGTTAATATATAGCAGCTGTCATGGTTGCAACAATCTTAACATGCATAGGTAGATGACTGTTTTATTTGGACCTCTATTTTTTTCCATTTGCATTATATGATCTTGACAACTAAGTCCTGGCTGTTCATGTTGCATTCCTGCATGTTATCATGTGTGTGATGTTTGGAAGCCTGGTGACGAAGAGCACTGGGTGGAGTAAACGACATGACTGCTGCAACCTTCAAGTATTTGGAGGCCATGGATATATATGAATAAGTCACGGTTCAATCCTACCAATTGCTTCACACTGTCTTTATCACATTCTTCTCGAATATATATACTGCTCAGATGTTGGATAGGGTGGCTGGTTCGGTGATGTGTGAGCTTGCATATCCTAGGCTATTCTATTGAAACCGTCTCAGGGGCTGATCACACCGGCCAGTTCTGACACCATCCATCGGCATCTCCGGCTGTAATAGTGTGAAAAGTGGTGGGCCAACATCTAATTCTCAACATAATCCCCAACAATTTCACGGCCGGAACTGGACGGAAAGTTTGGTGTGATCGGGGCATCAGCCTGGAACTCACCTCTCTGTCTTGGTTCTTATTTATGGACAAGTGTCGGCTTCAATATATTTAAGGTCTGTAAATTTAGAGGCATTTATCATATTAAATTGAAAATCTTAGTACAAAATTGGGTCCATTTCCTAGCCTGCCATTACTACGTAGACACTTGTTTTTCTCTATTGACCTTTTGTATATAGGGATTTGACTTCATAGTGACCTATGCACATCATTTAGGTTTCCAATGAAGAGTCCACCCTCCGGGTTCGCATAGATGGGTTTTCTAAAATATGTGGGAAAGTCAATATGAAAAGGATTTTGTGGTAACTGGCTTGGAAAAAATCATGAGAAAATATGTGAGAAATGTTGGCACACATATATTTAATGAAAGAACAAAAATTTAAAACTAATCATTTTTTAGAGAATTATACATATCTCGGGGATGTAATTGTCCGAGATCTAGATACAATTTAACCTAGAATTGCACCTATCTATTCTTATAAGAATCTCCATGCAAAATGGGAACCTTGGATGATGACATAAGAAGATAACCTAGAGCACTTCTCTAACAAGAGATGACTCCTCAAGTCTTTGAGGGAAATAACTAAGGGTATATAGCCCATTAATATTTAAGCAACCATTGGTATATATGGAAGATTCCAAGGAAGCCAACCTCATAGCATTAAGCTCAAAGCTCAAGAGTCATGTGTACACATGAGAAACTAGACATTTTAAAACACATGACAAGTTTGACATGAGTGAGACATGTAGGGTTAGGATTTACAAATGTTTGTTTTCAACTTGCTAAAAGAATGACTATAAACCTTACAGAACTTTCATCTTGGATCTTGGAGTTGAAATTGAACATTGTGGTCCCCCCAGAAAAGAGGAACCGTAAAAAATCCAAGCCCCCACATGGCAAGGTCAAAATTCTTCGACCTTGGCCAACCGGACCATGTTTCCAAAATGACGTTTTCTAATGTATATGACCCCCACATGAGTGGCAAGATCATGCATGTTTCTCACAACTCTGAGAATGAAAGCAATGTCATGTTTTCAACCCCAATAAAAAAACAACGATGATTTTAACCCTTACAATCTTGAATCTTGGAGACAATATACATTCTTACTTTAAAAAAATGAGGAACCATTTTAACCCCTAGCTTCCCAAACCTATTCATGAAAGGGTTGATTTGAGTGCATTTCACTCCATGTTGGTTGTGGAATTTGCATGGACAAGTTTGGAGGGTCGAATGAGAATTTAAATGCAAAAGAAAATGTCATGTTTTATCCCCATTAAAAGATTTTTGACCAATCAATTTCACATGGAAAATCATCGGAATGCTTGTTTGATTGGGGTGTGATCCAATGGATGGGAATAACTCAATAGTTGAGCACCTCCACAAATTTTCATGTCAGAAATGTGCAAACCACAATAGGCTAGCCACCTTGCATTTTGGAGTATGTAAAATGTCCCGTATTTCTAACTACATATATGCAAAGAGTTCCTTAAAAAATAGACCGTGTCCAAAAGTTGAACTAAACGGCTGATGTGAGCACAAAGTCCATTTTTTACATGAAAATCTAGACATATTTCACTTTTACCAAAATAAACATCATCGATACTCATGCAAAGTTTGCATTGGAGTGGCAACCATTAATTGGAGTCAAAGTTGTCACATGAGCTCCCAAACATGACCACTTCCCACTTTGACATTTTTTTACACATTCTCTCCAAATTGCACACGACATGTGTTTGTGGTTGGCTTGATGTTTAGGGTTATTTTGACTGCGGATGAGTGAGTTAGGTGGGGTTAATGTAAGGAGGAATCCATCCATCAACCTAAAAATGGTTGCTTGGGAAGTTAGGTGTTAAGGTCGAGGCATCCATAGTCGACCATGTCCATTTAACCGCTCACTAGGGTCATGTAATGCCGACATAGATGAGATCTATATTTTTTAGGCGAACAAAGTTAGACTTTATGTGGTGGCGGCTTGTCATTTGATTGCCGTCATCAGTTTTTGACAATTGTTGTAGCCAAGGAGTGGCATTGAGATGAGCGGTTATGGGTTAACCTATAAATCAACTATATGTAACCCTCAAATTTACGCTTCGAAATTTGTAACAATTTCCATATTCATCATTTGTTCTTAAATAATTGCACTCTCCTTAGAACATGTTTCTCTTTGCAAGAAAATGATTTACTCCTCCCAAATAGATGCAAACACTCTCTTATTCCATTCCATTGGTTGTAGATGCCTAGCTGGGGCGAAACAACCCGTACACTGGTTCCTTGGAGGCAAGAGTTTAAGCATCCAACAAAGAACAAATGTATGGGTTGGTTTGCCCAAATCATGCCTCAACCTTAAAGCCAAGCTCCCGAGTCGAGTCCCCACACGTCAAGGCCAGAAAACATTTTTACCTTGGCCTACCGAACACCGTTCGCTAACAGGCATAACACCAGCCACACGAGTGGCAAGGCCATGGTGGTTTTCTCCACAGCTCTGCGAGCAAGAGCGAATATTATGTGGTGAGGTAGCTTGCTGCATTGCCGGCCTTGGTAGAAGGACAAAAACACCGACCAGCTGTGGTCTGATTCCATTGACAGCTTCGTTCGGGATACATCCAGCTATTCAATGTGCGACATGTACCAACCGCCAAGTCACACAACTTCCATACCTCCACCCCGCTGGCTCTGTTGCATCACCCGCAAACATCATCAAGTGACGGGGACCCGATGATTCAGACGTTTTGCCGACTCCTCCCCTCCCCTCCCCGGGATGGGATCTATCTATTCAGAGAAATTGCTCCCTCCCTCCCTCCCTCGTTCTTCCATCTATGGCGCGGGTGACAAGGACACCCACAGTTGTGAACCCTCCCTTGTGAATCATGCCTTTGCTTCTACGTGATAGACAGGTATTTGCACGAGCAGCAGACAGCCACGCTCACCGGAGACAGATGTTGCAGAATTAGTATGCTCTGCTGTAAATGATCCCGTTCTTGCTACGCGGGTGAATCATTTGACTGATCTTAGAATCCGTTTGGTTTCTGAACACCTGGCACTTCAACTTCATAGTATTACCCCAGGGCAGGAACATGAGTTTTATAATGAGCAATTTGTTTTTGTTTATTCATGCTTATACACTCTAAACTCCGTAGTATCACACCTGTGGCAACCAAAGTGCACGTGATATTACAAAGTTTTGTAGTGTTAACATGGATGTGTGATACTATAGGATTCGTGTAGCATGTGACATTATGGAATAACACAAAGGAGATGTGAGGATAATTTGAATTCGTTCTCCCGTCACCTATGCTAGTGTGGTCCACTCCACTTGGCCTTCTCAGGCGATGTGGCGGACGCATGCACCGACATTCAACAAGTGGCATAAGAGGAACAAGAAGAAGAATAAGGAGAAGAAGGTGACACTCCACATGTTGACACATGGTGCAATGCAAAGGTGTGGGTTGACTTCTTTGGTGGTTTGCATTAATGACAAATTTCATGATATAAGGGAGAGAAATGTCACAATAAGGAGTGAGATTTGAACTACGAACATCCGTTCCCTAGGGTTTTAGGATATTAGAGAGTGTGTGACATTATGGAGGTTGATATTATGGAGTTTAGGGTGTATTTCTTTCACAATTCTTATTTTCTCAATGAATTTGGTCTTGTTGCAGAAAGCTCAAGAAGACGAATCCAACCCCAACCCAATGTTATCTAATTTGACATAGTTGTATACTGTATTTCCTGTGGGCAATGAATAATGAGAGAAGAATAAGGAAATTCATTGTGCACGAGCCTTAGGTCATATTAAGACCATTCAAAAACCTTGTTAAAAATAGATTATTCCTAAGTATACCTTACAATGCCTTGTTATACCTTACTTTTACATTTTGATTCTTGTTATAACTTATAACATTTTTAGGCTTTATTATGAGCTTTTAATCAATTTTAATACCCCTTATTTTGCCAATGATCCCTAGTTGTCGTATGCTACCATGGGAATATTACTAAGCCACATGCTCTCTCACCCATTCTAAATTTCAAATCTACCATGTCCTATGGGGACTTGGGTGTAGCACTAAGATTGTAGCTGTCATTTTTTAGAATCACAACATCATCCAACACTTGGCTGATTTAGTCTCTTTCCTAGGGTAAGTGGTGGGTGGAGCTTAGCAATGTTATGCAAAAAAATCATTTGTATATTGGCGAATGTCATATGACATGTGGTGTGCCAAAGAAAATCATCGATTGTATTTGAAAACATTTTAGCAACATGATTGCCATGTTGTCTTATTTGGTCTTGGCCAAATAAATGGCTAGTTTTTGCCTTCATTCAATGAGGTTGTTGACATTGGCATTCATCCAAGGGTCGACTCTTCATTGAAACTTTAAATGATGTGCGTGGATGACTATGAAATAAAATTCCTATATACAAGAAATTTATGGAGAAAAAAATGTATACATACTAATGGTCCCCTACAATCTAATGTGATAAATGTCTCTATTACATACACAAAATATAAATTATGAAAAAGTTAGATCTTATTATGTATATAATCGCTTTCATTTTTCATTCATATAGTTTGTCTCATGATAAGTAGACCTTGGACCATACAATCATTCTCAGGATTTTCTTTAAACTTTAGGACCCTCTTTTTTAAATTGTACATCTACCTCTACTTAAAAATCTTGATGGCCTTTCTTTGTTTACACTAGAGAAGAACAATACCTCCCACTTATGTATACTATGTACACTAATGCTTCAAAATATTCCCCTTTTTACACTCTTGTTAGTTTGCACATAGTATGAAGAGTGGGACCCCAAGAGCATTTGTGGGAAAAGCAAATTCTTGGCCCCGGGAACTTGGACGGAAAAGGTGTTTACATAGGTGCAGCATGTGGAAGAGGGAGGGGGCAGCGTGATTTTAGAAGGTAACCTCTTCCCCTACAAAATGTGGCTCAAGCTACTAGTTCAACAACAATTTGGGGTTCGCTTGTGAAGTGGTTATTGGAGACATAATGCTTTCAACGTAGCCTGTGGTCTTCTTTGGATAATTTTAATCATTTCGTTGTCATTGCATAACATCACTCAACGACGTGGGCTCTTAGAACATAACAGTGAGATGTTGGGAGTTCAATCTAAATCTAAGTCTCACGCAACTTTTCGAACTTTCTCATGGTTATATTTTGAGGGTCCACAGAACGAGAGTTGTACGCTGAATGATGTTATGTGGCCCGGGGTCTAGTTAGTTAGTTTTTCTGGGCTCCTTGTTGTGTTAGGAGCTTGTTTGCTTTCATGTATGTTTACTTATTGCTTGAATCTGCAGTTTTTGGTCTTCTGCGTTTCTGTATTGCCTTTAGCAGTATTTGGATGTGGATTGCACAAGCACATATTCCCCACTATTTAAATTTATGTAGTGCTTGGAGTTGATGAACGAGTGTCTCTGACTGCTAGGGAAGAGGTATGAAGTGACCCATGATCGATCCTGCAAGTTCATTTACACTACCTTGGTAGTCAAATATAGGTTTGCAATGTGATTCACCACCAAAATCACCCTTTCTGTGTTTGCATCTCTGTATTGCCTTTAGCAGTATTTGGATGTGGATTGCACAAGCACATATTCCCCACTATTTAAATTTATGTAGTGCTTGGAGTTGATGAACGAGTGTCTCTGACTGCTAGGGAAGAGGTATGAAGTGACCCATGATCGATCCTGCAAGTTCATTTACACTACCTTGGTAGTCAAATATAGGTTTGCAATGTGATCCACCACCAAAATCACCCTTTCTGTGTTTGCCGTGGTTCACGGGGGGGTCACTCCATTGTCAAGTTGAACACCAGTGCGGCCAAAAAAAATCTACTTTTGGTAAGTTGCATCACCAAAATGGGTCAAAATTTTATCAATTTTTTTTCATGGGTAGATATACACGGTATCTATTACATAGTAAAAAATGGTAACCAAATTTGATGATTTTTTTTTAATACAACATACCATTTCTAACTAGAATGATGCAGAATTGAACTAAAATAATTATTACAAAAATGAAGATGACTAAAAATTTCAAAAAAATATACAAAAGATACTATCAATGGTTATGTATATGTAGAAAAATATCATAACTTTTAAATTTATTTATTCCATGTAATATAGGGGTAGCAAACTTTGGCCGCACGTGGTGTTCAACTTGACATGGAGTGAACCCCCCGTGCCGTGGTTCCACTCATATAGCTGCATGTATTTAGAGGAACCTTTAGTCAAGGGATATTATGATTATGTCTTCTATCAGGATAGTCAAACAATTATTTCCTGTTTTGATCCAATTACTTGCAGGTCCAATACATGACCTCAGACCTTTACAAAATGTTTTCGTTTATTACTCACTCTTGTCCTCTACATTCTATAGACAAAGCATGGAACCAACTATCAGATTGAATATCAGACGACCCTCACTTTTTTGGTTTATGACAAAAGTTTAATTGTCAAAACATTCCTGCCAACATTCGTGGACACACCATTTCTGAAGAGTGTATTTTACAGCATCCTTACAACATCGTAAAAGTAGGGGTAGTGAAGGGAGATGATTCAAGGTGGATTTGTACCTACACTGACAACCTAAAGGAGACCAAAAATACATGTTGGATGAAAATGGAGGAAGGATTGGCTAAAGAATAAAAAGCTCGTGAATCCACCAATGCAACTCTTATACTAACACATGGTACTGAATTAGAGGAGCCGAGAAAAAAAGAGATATTGAGACCTAGGCGGTGGCAGCCGCGAGCTCGGCTTTCAATCTAGATGAGCCATACAAGGTTTCTTCGAATCGGATGATCTCTTCCTTAGAGCCATATGCAACCTGTGTTCTATCGTCGGTGTTGACAACCACTCGGTCCAGCACTGACTGCTTGCCATCGCTACTGTAGCCACCTGCGTTCTCAATCAGCAATCCTAAGGGTGCAACCTCGAACAACAGCCTCAACTTGGCCTTTGTGGTTGGTGAGATGACATTTGTGAAGATGCCCTTCTCCTTCACGATGATCTGTAAAAACACATAAATAATGTTGTTTTAGTTTCCACCCTGGTGAGCTCGCTAATAACGTAGAGCATGCTAAAACTGTTAACCCACCCAAAATTACCCAATAAGGTAGATGAGTCTTAAATGGTTACTATTTCTGACTGGCCCGCTCCTCCTAGGATATGACATGTGCAATTAGTACAAGATGGTTAGCAAATCCAAATTGCGGGCGTAGCCACTCTCCTCATAATCTTCGCAACTCACATGGATATCTTATTCATTATCAAAGTGGAGATTCTCATGTTCATTAAATGGTCATATAGGTTCACCGATATTAAGTTGATTATTGAGCCTATAATGGTTATCATAATTTAAGCCAGAAGTCCAATCTCTTTTGAATACATGTCTTTTTGATATCCATCTTGAAGCCACACCTAACCATGTACCACTCAAATATAGTTATCCAGTTATGTTAATTACCTGAATTAGGCACGTCTGCCTTATATATTAAACACTTAACTTTTACAAAGGAATCTACTTTGGTGCATTGAAATTCCATCTTAATTGCTAAGGAGAAATATTTGGACTTCTATCAATCTAATATTAGTACATAATAGGACATATTAGTATCTAATATTAGTACATAATAGGACATATTAGTATCTAATATTAGTACATACACTCAGTGCTTAAAGGAACGGTTTTAGAATCAACTACCTTAGACAAAGTAAGTTCCCAACCCCTGTAAACTTGTGAATAAGGGACAGCATGCAAAAACCATTACCCCACCTGATAAAGCTATGAACCCTTTTAACTTTCACATACAGAGTTTAAACCATACTTCGGTGCATCCTTTTCAATTGCTAACAAGAAACATTTGGACTTTGAATATCTAATAGTAGTATATATACTGTGCGCTTAAAGTAAAAGTTTCAACATCGCCTACCTTGGACGAAATAATGGGGACTTTTCAGTTTGGCATGACCAAGCTAATACGTACTCCTGCCTTCTGGGTGCAAACTAATACCTACTTTCCAAAATCTCATCCAACTTAAACAATTTATAGGTAAGTTTGAGAGAACAAGTACCTGGTTAACATCAGGGACCATTCCACCAGTGTAACGGAGTGTGTACTTGTTGCTCACATAGTAGTTGATCAGCTGCAAGCCAGTGAGACAAGAGCCCATTTAATGTACATATGAAATGGCTCAATATGATAGTACATAAATCTCTATAGAATATTCTCCTTTAAAACTACACAACTTCATGATTTGGTATGATGGTGCGCACAACAAGTTAAACAGGAGCATTGAAAGTCCTTACAACCCTTGATCCCAACACAATTCTTAGCTCCAGCAGTAACTGTATTCTCCAAAAAACAACATTATATTCTGAAATACCTTCTCGTACTCGGGGTTGTCGAATGTTGCCCGCAAGTTTCCTGGTGAAAAGAGCTTTCCTTCATTGATCTCAGTGGTCTCCTTCACATGCTGCCACTTTCCTGTTACATAAAAGTACTATCACTTTCTCTGATGAATACATTGTAGCTTTGGTTTGAGAAACCCTATCGATTGCAGTATAAACCACTTCTTACCAGAGCCTTTTAGACAACGGCTTCTGAGTTCTTTCGATAAAATCAATAATAAGCGAAATCCGATTGCGTTCATGTAGTATAGGAGAGTTTACTAACATTTTCATAGTACAAGAGCTCAAGGGACACACTTCCAAAACTTCCTAAATAACACGTAGTTAAATTCATCAAAGTTTGTTACAATGAGTTTGGCCCTCAATGAACTAAAACAGGTTGCTCTTCATTCAAAAAGTTTAAACACTACCTCGAAGCGTTCACAATAAATGGAAGGAAATTATTGATACTGTATGCAAAACATCCCATTGAAAATCATAGGGGTACCAACTGATGAAAAGTCCCCATTGAATTAAGTGATTCATCTAATAAGGTAATTGTTTATTCACAACTCGAAAATTTGAAATGAATAACGGGCATGAATATATACATATAGTGAGTTTTGTATTTATGAATAGCTGTGGAGAAAATGCCCTCCTTGGATTAGAAATTCCATGGTGGACGAACAAACTCACCCTCATCGAGCAGGAGGAACTCGTGGGTTCCTGGGAAGCCCTTGACTGCAATGACATAGGTGGTGCGAGGCCCATAGATACCCATGGCTGAGGCAACCTGCTCCCTGCCGGTGACATTTGTGAGCTTGTCTCCAGGCCATACTCCAAAAATGGTCCCCACCGTGAAATTGGTGTCCACAATGCTGGACCCATCTAGGGGGTCAAAGGCAACGCTGAAACCACCTATGCAAATCAATGACAATGCGACAGATTCAGGTACTGAATATAAAACAGTCTAACTTACTTCACATTCAAGTTGGACATAACCCAAGGATCAAATTGCTAAGTTCAATATGGTGTCCATGTATGACTCAGCTGCAAAAGTATCACAACCCTGAGACGCGAAAAAGAGCACTTAGCTGGATATCATGCCAATCCCCACTTCAAGACATACCTACCTGTAGGTGGACAGTTAAACTCTAGTTCCAATACATACAGATCCTTGTTCTGACAAAAATTTCTTGGGATTAGTCCATACAGAGTCCCACATCAGGAGATATTAACATACTAAGACTTCAATTATTCAACAATTCTTGGCAGTGTGTAATTGCGGAATCATTATCCTCAAAAACAAGATAATGATTACAGTGCAATATAATTCTCTGCTCCTGTCCACTGTGTGGTTGACCTGTTTGATTTTATTCATTAAGGTATAATCTATATACCTGCAGCTGGGCCACCCATATCCAAAAGCTCGGGTTCCTCCTCTGAGCAAGCGTACTTGCACACATGTGAATATTGCAAAGCCTGGCCATTACAATACAAACACAAGGTGTGAAAATAAACCGTAAATTCCAATGTGGATAATTTTGAGAAGACAACTACAATGAGTGGCCCGTGAACAACCACCAAGAACCCCTGTGAGTTCCTGGCATTCAATTACCGAAAATAAAATTATGAGAATATACAGAATAGGCAATCTTTAGAGGTATAAAGACCCGGATTTCACCTCAAAGAGAAGCTTGTTGGCAAGCATATCCACAGCCAACTGCTCATCTCCGAACGTGTTAATGCAAGCAGTGGCACCGCATGAGGCAGTCCGCACCTTGAAGGCGATAGTTCGCATGGCCTCACCCATGCACACTAGCAGCCTCGCAAGGCTCTTGTCAGGGGTGGCTTTTGCAAGGAACTCTTCCTGCAGTTTCAAAACCCACAAACACATTCATCTTCACATCCAGCATCTAATTACGGTTATAATAAAATGTTATTCTGTAATCAGTTAATAGAGTTATCCGTTAACTAAACCCCAGTTTAGTAGGGAGTTAGTTGCTTTGCATGCAAGACTTTCCATGTTCGGTAAATTTAGGGTGCATGATTGGAATCAATGCGGAGGCTTGAATCCGGGACATTCCATATTGGTTCATTGGGTGCCAAACTCGTTTTGGCATGCCTTACCTTGCCAAAACGAGTTTGGCACCCAATGAACCAATATGGAATGTCCCGGATTCAAGCCTCCGCATTGATTCCAATCATGCACCCTAAACTTACCGAACATGGAAAGTCTTGCATGCAAAGCAACTAACTCCCTACTAAACTGGGGTTTAGTTAACGGATAACTCTAATGACTGTAGAAAATTCTCATGATTGTGCTGCAGTTTTTTTATCACTTAAAAGAAAAGGTCCTCTAATTGAGGCATAATGAGATACTAGAAAGGAAATAAAGGGGAATTAAGCACCAAATGTTGATTCCAATGTTGCCATCAACGTGAATTATGTGTTACTTCATCATCTTTGGGTTACTCTACATTCTGTATGTAATCCCGTAACGGACATCAGATCACGAGAATTAGAGGGAAGCGACAACTGCCTCTTTATAGAGATGAAAATCTCTTGAGCATGCGTGAGCAATCCGGCCTACACTATCCCCCCCCCCAACCCAAGAGCACGCTCCTAGGTTCCTACATGGGTGGTTGAAAACATTTGGTTCACCCAGATACCTCAATTCTACAAACACATCTTAAAACACATCCTATCGTGGACAATTCTCCACTTTGTTCTTTCATGTTAGAGTCACCCACACCCCGAACAATGCAAGGCACAAATGTCAAGCAACGAATTGCACACAGAATGGCAAAGATTCACACAGAATTACACGTGAAAAGATACTGATTAAGGCATTATGAAGTACTCGATAGGACAAAAGCACCAAACAAGAGAGTGAGAAATGGATCCCATGTTGCCATCGGCGTAAATTATGGCGGTGCTTCATCTTTGAGTTAGTCTATTAACCCCGAAACGGACATCACACCACAAGAATTGAAGGGAAGCAACTACATCCTACCATGGACAATGTCCACTTTGTTCTTTCATATTGGAATCACCCCACGCCCCGAACAAATGCAAGGTACACATCTCAAGCAACGAATTGCACACAGAATGGAAAAGATTCACACAGCATTACACATGACAAGATCCTTATTAAGGCATTATGAAGTACTCGATAGGAAGTAAGCACCAAACAAGAGAGAGTGAGAGATGACTGCCATCGGCGGTGCTACATTTTTGAGTTAGTCTAAGTTAGTCTAACAAATCAATATATAACGAGAATTGGAGGGGAGAAAATACATCCTATCATGGCCAATGTGCACTTTGTTCTTTCACATTAGAATCACCCACGTCCCGGGCAATGCCGGGTACAAATCTCAAGGAATTGCAAGGAATTGCACACAGAATGGAAATTACACGACACACATCAACATTATACACAAGGACTAAGACCTACCAGGGAGTCTCCGAGCTCAGCCTTGACGACAGCAGCCTTCCTTGCAGTGGAAGAGGCTCTTTGAGACACACCATTCTGTGATGCATTTGGCAAGCACTTGCCATACAGAGAGCTTCCCTTCACGCCCTGCACACACCAACAATTACATACACAATGATGTCAGAGATAAGTATTCCCTCTCCATGGCCTCCCCATTGCCTCCCTTGCAACAATTCTCAAAGTCCCTCAAAGTGCAGATAGGATCAAATCTCCTCAAGAATGTCACCACCAATTCCTCTCAAGAAAACAAAAAATTTGCAAATGGATGTTGATGAAAATTGAAGGGAATGGGAGTACTAACAAGAGCAGCAGCGGTGGCTCCGACGGATCGGAGGGGAGCTGCTTGTGCGACGGAGCTGGTGGCTGCACCTGCGGCTGTAGTTGTCGACAGGCGCCCACCGAGGGCCGAAATGCTGCTGGCTGCCATTGCTGATGCGGCCATTTCGATGCTCCGGTTTGGGTAGGGCGATGACGAGATTTTGCGCCGAACCCACCTCGCACAATTGCAACTTGAGATGGAGGGTGTGAATGCTTGAGGATGGGGGGAGGGATGCTAGGGAGGGGAGGAGGAAGTGAGCGAGCCACGGCAAGGCAGCCAGTGAGCATCGACAGCTGATTGTGGCCGCAGCTTTTGGCAACGCCTCCCTTGCGCCTTATCAATAACTTAGACTACCCCAACCTCCCCTGCCCTTGGATAATCTTCCTTCTTTCTTCCCCAAGTGCTTGTTAAAATCAACTCCACATCAACTATGCAACGGTTAGAAGAGGAGGTGGTGGCGGCCGTCGCCCCACCGTTCCATAAAGGAGGGGATCGCATTGCGTGATGTACAAAAAGTTGGGACGGCACGGGTTCATACTAGTTTCTTTACACATTTTATTATTGTAGAATGCATATCCATTGAATGGTGTAGGTAGTGGAGATTTAATCATTAATGTCGTGTGATGAATTTTGGTAGGTAATGTCTCCCTTGCATCTCATCAACAACTAAGACCACTCATCCCCTCCCCCCCTCCTTGGATAATCTCCCTTCTTCCCCAAATGCTTGCTAAAAACAACTCCACATCTAATATGCAATGGATAACGTGGTGGTGGTGGTGGTGTTGAGGCTGTCATCTTGTCATTCCAAAATAGTTGATTATCGATATCAACATGTTGAGTGGGTAGTCTGGGAATGTCCCGGGACATTAATCATATCCACAGGTGCAACAAGTTGGGACATCACAGGTCCTATATCAGACAATGTGGTGGTGGCGGTGGTTGTAGTCCACGGGGAGGTCACTAGCGAAAATTGTAGAAACAACGTGTGATAAAAAATAGGGTCTAGTATATTCATTGTAGGTAAATTTTGCAAAAAATGTACATATAATATAGGGGTTTTAAAAATAGTGAAACATGTTTACATGTAAAATACCATCACATATAATGGCCTCTTTTATCAAGTCAGTACATGTAAAATAGTGTGGAAACAATTACTAGGGGTAGCGGGTCTAGGGTAGGGTTTGTGCTAGTGGATGAAAAGAGGTAATTTTCTGTTGAAAATGCTTGGATGGATGACTTCGCAGGTTGGCTTGCTTGAATGTTACTGAACCAACGGTTCCAATATGGAGTTAATGGTCTCTACCCACGTGCCGGGAAGGAAAAAAATGTAGTATAAGTAAAATAGGGTATTTTAAAATGATTCCCCCAAAACATTATAATTACTGATAGGGTGTATTAAAATACAAGAATTTACCTTTATTTTGAAAATTACCATGCCTTATAATCTTTTCTGCAAGGTAAATAGCCCCCCGATAAATAGGTCCTGAGCGCACGTGTATGCATAAATTAAAGAGGGAGTGACCTCCCCGTGTTGTAGTCCCACCATTCCAAAAAGGTGGGGTCACCACACTCGAATGATGTGTCATGGGCACACATGGCCAGGATGGCACATGCCCCTACTAGTTTATCTACACATTTTATCAATGAAAAAATTCATATCCATTTAATGATGCAGGACTTGGAAATTTACTTAGTGATGTGTTGTCAACGCAATTTTTGGTAATGTCTCCCTTGTGCCTTATCAATAACTTAGACTATCCCCAACCTCTCCTCCCCCTTGAATAATCTTTTTACTTCTTCAAGTGCTTGGTGAAATCATCTCCATATTTGTTTACACATTTTGTTGATGCAAAAATTCATATCCACTAAATGGTGTAGTAACTGAAAATTTAATTATTGATGTCTTGGGGCCTACAGCTTTTGATAATGTTTGCCCTGTGCCTTATCAATAACTTAGACTATTCCACCTCCATCCAAATCAAGTTACTTTGGTTGGATAATATTCTTTCTTCTCCAAGCGCTTGCAAAAACCAACTGCACGTTTGCCTGAGAATCTTGCTAATACGTAATTTCATATGCACTAACTGTGGTTGCATCTTTTGGAATAATCATTCTTGTGCCTTCTCAATAATCTAGACTCCCCCAACCTTCCCTGCCCTCCCCCTTGGATAATCATTTTTTTCCCCAAATGCTTGCTAAAACCAACTCCATGTTTGCTAACAAATCTTGTCAATGCATAAACTTATATGTAGTAATTGTGGGGGCAACTTTTGGTTACGTAAACCCCCCCCCTCCCCCTCCTCCCTCCCAATCATGTTGATTATCGTGAATAAAATGGCTAACAAATTTTCACTAGTAGAAAACTCTGCCAAAAAGGACCACAGCTGAAAATGGTTGTGGTTCTTTTGACCAGCCTGATCTACAGTTGCTAAATGACTGCCGATTTGTTGTTTTGGTTTAGCGATTAAAATTTTAGGAATTTGGGGGAGTGTAATATACTGTTGGAAAGGTCTTGAGAATATATTTCCAACAGTATATTACACGCCCTAAAATTTCTAAAATTTCAGTCACAAAATGAAAAGAAAAATTTAAATATGTAGTTGTTTAGCGACTGCAGTTCAGGCTAGTCAAAAGAACCACAACCAATTTCGGCTGCGATTTTTTGTGGCATAGGTTTCTACTAGTGTTTGAACACGTAGTCCAGTCTCTAATAAACACGTCCTTTGGGTGCCCATTCTTAGATCTACACCTAACTATGCACCACTCAAATACATGTATCCACTTAACTTAAGTAACCAAATTAGGCCTACTTACCTTACACACTAATTGCGGTTGAAAATTTTGGTAATGTCTTCCTTATCAATAAGTTAGAGTGCCCCCCAACCTCCCCTACCCTTGGATAATCCCTTTTCTTTGTTTGCTAAAACAATCTCCACATTTGCCTCAAAAACTTGTCGATGCATAAATTCACATGCAATCATTTTTGTCCACACTTTTGGTAACGCCTCCCTTGCTCCTTACCAATATCTTAGACTACCTTCAATCTTCCCTTCCCCTCCCTCTTGGATAATGTTCTTTCTTCCCTAAGTGCTTGCTAAAGTTAACTCCACATTTGTCTTAAAAATTTCTCAATGCGTCAATGCACTAATTGTTGCTACAGCTTTTGATAATGCCTTCCTTGTGCCTTGTCAATAGCTTAGACTACTCACAACCTCCCCTTGTCTTGGATAATCTTCTTTCATTCCCAAGTGCTTCATAACATTATTCAGATCCATAGCAGTGTTCTGTGCAGTGTTCAGTCTGAATGTGGGAAATATCAGGGAATATTTCGCAGAATACTGTCAGTCCCACAGAACATTGCTATGGATCTGAATAATGTTATGTTGCCAAAATCAACTCTGCACTTGTCTCCAAATCTTGTCGATGCAAAAATTCATATAAACTAATTACCACAACTTTGGGTCATCTCGCACCGTGACTAGAACATATTTTTGATGTTGTAGTCAACAAATATAATCAGTAAACCTATCACGGAGTAACCTATGAATGCACATAATCATATGCAAATTTTGATGAAATGAGAAAGCATCTTGGAATTTGGAAAGGGATCTTAGGTCGGTTGAAGAATATGCACGTAATTGCATTAAGAATAAACAGTTACTCAAAGGAGAAAAAAAAAGTGGTCCGCATATCTTTCACTTGAGAACAATAATGTCAAAAGCAATGTCCAACAATGTCTTACAAGACTGTAAATGAAGTGGTCACACCCCAACGTTGTTAGGCCCAAAGTTGTCCTCCCTAGACTGGGTTACAAGCAGTTTGGGGAGAGGATGACCCAAATGTTCCATGTTTGCATATGGTCTTCCATGAAAAAATCCACTATGGACCTCGTGTTGGAGTATCTATTTGATGGGATGTCCAAACCCGCAATAGTACTTGGCCAGGAGGATTGCACCACATTCAAAGACATCTGGAACAATGAGCTGAGGAACCCCCTAAAGCTAGAAGCAGTCTTGTATTTTAAAAGTTTGCACAGAGCGTTATGGTGGCCACCTATATCCCTTGATTTTGGGCGCATTACTGCCACTATTTCAAACACTGTTCTTGTGGACGACAACCCTTATACGGGATGTTGTAATCCAGATACAAATACATTGTTTCCCGATTCCTTCACCACCAACAAACTTGCAACCGCGGACATGAGAGCAGTTCTCCTCCCCTACTTCCAACATATGTTCAATACAACAATGACCGACGTGCGCGATTTTGTGGTCACACATAGGTTTGGGCAACCGCCGGTCAAGCATAATGACCCAATGAGGGAGTCGATTTTGATGGCCAACATGCACTCCAATCGACCCAACTTGTAGCCTATACAGGTTGTACCAAGATAGTTGCAATATAGTACTAAGTAGGATTGTATGGCATGTAACATTGTGTATTCTATGTTGTCTTCAGTTTCCTCCTGCTGGATACACACCCTTCAATTCCAAGCGCTCTACGTTCGTGGATTTGACACCGGGGCATGCAAGCAACGTAGTTATGGCACGAGCACCTTTGTTAGCAATTCATCTGGGCGTTCCAACTGGCAAGGTCGCTTGCTCTCAAAGTTCCTTGCCCCATGCTGAATCAACTCGTCAAAGACATAGTCTGGTAAATTTAGCTATTTCATATGCTCCTTGCGTTGATTTGGCAATGTTCTTGCGCAAAGAATTATTTGTAAATCCCCACTTAATCTCATTTATTTTCAAAATCTGGCTCAGCATGTATGTGCATGTATATGAATGTGTTCATGCAAGGCAGTAAATTGGAGAATGCTTGTCCATTCTGTCCTCTTGCAGGGTGTTGATATGAATATGCTCCCCCCAATGGATGATTCAACACCTCCCGGTCATACATTATCCGTCATGCGCCCCACCGCTACCCGTGAGTACCCAATTGCACTAATCGAATCACAAGGCCCTGAGTCAAGGGGTGTTCATCTTTTGTGTGCTAGATTGGCTGGACTTGAGAAGACTTCTGTCCCTCAACCCGGCATGACTAAGCTCCCTTGTCCCCTTATCAACATGGAGGGTGTTGATACTAATATGTGCACTCTTGTGGAGGATTGAACACCTCCCTGTGAAACATTGCCCATCGTGCACCCCACTACCACCTGCGACTACCAAATTTCACTCATTGAATCACAAGGCCCTAATTCAAGGGTTGTTCGACTTTTGCATGCTCGATTGGCTGACCGTGCAAATACCCCTATCTCTCGACCAGGCGGGATTACAATAGGCCTCCCTTTAGAAGCCACAAAATATAATAACTACAATGACGATCAATTCTTATATGCAAGACATTAATGCGTCCCCCTTAGCCAATTATGGGTGGGGACATAGCCAAAGTTGTATATAGTAGAATGTAGCATTCGACCTATGGTTTAGGAATAATGTACTCGATTCAATTTCTTGAATGTGGCATAGGTCCACACATTTGGTGTATGGCACTTTATTTCCATTCAATACAAGCCTCACACCTCCACTTACCGTGAAATTTGCATAAGACAAGCCGGTCAAATTTGTGTGTTACAATCACTTGGGAGCCTATGGTCAATCATTTGTGAACAAAGTATTTGTTCAAACCCTTCCCATGTTCCCAATGTGTTCCCAATGGTCCCTCAAAAAGTCCCAAATTTGAGTTAAAATCCCGAATTGTTTAATATAGTGTTGGTGGCTTTGAGGTTGTGGCAATTGTGTCCATTTGGTGTCCTAATTGCGTATCATATTACTTTGATGTAGATGGTACCGATGTAGATTGCAACCATCTTCTTCTACACATAGGATTAGGATGATTTTTTATTGTACGGTTCTAGTGTATAGAAGGGAGCATCACCAAATTCTAATTGGTGATTTATTCAAACTTTACTTAAACAAAGGACTAGTAATTTGTTCAAGAAATGCGCCATTTCAATTCCAAACTTCAACTTATTTTCGTATTGATAATATGATTTTAAAATTCAACATTTGAATTTTTTCATCCTAAATTTGAATTCTTGTAAGACAGCTCAGTAGATTGTAGTATATTACTCTTAAATTTTCAGCTAATTGTTTTTGTTTGAAGAAAGTTGGAGCTAGTCATCATAAAAAACTATGTAAATTCTCATAAATTTTCAAACATCTTATTGACTTTGTGTTCATGAAAGTCTTGGGTCGGTCACTTAGAAAAGTTAGAAAACCACGTGCGATCAAACATAGGGCACCTTTTATTCTTTTGAGATAATTGTTTGAACATTTTTAAGGGGAACCCCTAACAAAATATGATAGTCATGTGTACAAAAAAATAAGGGGTCTAATTATTGCTCATAATTTCTTAAATTTTAGAAAGAACAAAGGGTATGGAAAAGAAAGGGAGGGAAACATGCTTACCTGTGACAGTTGATTCCATGTACGAGGGTATAGACGGATGAAAAGTGGTTCATTTTCATCCACTATCATGGGTGGTTTTGTACGACATGTTTCATCCTCGTCATCCCTAAGCTTTGTGCCTTTGCGTTTTGAGTGGTCTCGACATTTGTGTGGCCTATTGTTATGTTTCCCTCGGCGCTATGCGTTTTGCGGTAACTTTGAATGGGATTTTTAGGGGCGGAAAATTCTTTCATATCCAAGTCTAAGATGACCCTAAACTATTGGATGATAGCGGAGAGGTTCCCAAACCGAATGGAGTGGTTGGCAATTCGATTCCTAGCCATGAAATTGGCTGTCTCAAATACACTACACTAAATAGTATATTTAGTGTTAGTTACTATTCGGAGTTACTCACTCCTATATCTTTTTACTATTAATGTAATTTTTTACCAACGAATGTCAAATTGGGTTGTTGGACATTATAGAACATTAACATCTTTATGTGGTAAAAAATTACATTAATAGTAAAAAGATATAGGAGTGAGTAACTCCGAATAGTAACTAACACTAAATATACTATTTAGTGCAGTTTATTTTGCATTGTAACTTGGTGAACAAGCATAGTTATAGCACCATAACTATGTCCATGAAAGAGCAATTTTCACTCTAGTATAGCGAATTCTTATGTCTGGGAGAGTATGTGAGAACTAAAATTTCAACATACCCAACAAATCTAAGTTTGAAAATGGGGACTCTCCATTTGTGGTAAATGTAGATAGCGCCAAATGCAAGGTGTATCATATTCCAAAATTTGACATTGACGTCAAATTTTTGCAAACTGTAAACATGACTGCAACTTTATCCACACTTGTGCCTTTCACTATGGGCACCCTTGCTGTGGTTGTGGTAGGGGTCGTAGATACATTAATTAAAAATAAATATGAACATGTTATATCTCAAAAGGTGACAACTTGATGATCATTGTGTCTTAAACATGTAACTAGAGTGTAAAAAATATTTTGATGCTTTTGTAATCA
Source organism: Polytrichum formosum (assembly GCA_964035585.1). NCBI lineage: Eukaryota > Viridiplantae > Streptophyta > Polytrichopsida > Polytrichales > Polytrichaceae > Polytrichum > Polytrichum formosum. The sequence continues at coordinate 3,881,010 of OZ037936.1, forward strand.
TATTTAGAACCGAACAACCAGCCACAATGTTGTTGAAGAATGTAATGTCAGTAACAAAACTTTCATGCTCATCACATCTCCAACTACAACTTTTATTATTCTTGTTCTTGATGATCATGTACATGAATGTCTAAGCAAAATCATCATGGGCAACAATATGAATACTATGAAAAATATATTAGTTTATTATTATCTATATACTTTATATATTAATTTTTATTCATTGTTATTACATACAAATTTTTGGTTAGGTTCGAGTCGCTCAAAGTGCTTCATCACCATTGTCAGAGCATATATATATTTTTTTTTTAATTTTAATTTTTCTTCTCATTTCTAGTTGTTTGGGATGTGAGTTATTACCACCAGGGATGTACAAATGGACGTGACGCGGCCTAAACGCGTCACGTCGCGTCACGAATGACGTGATGGCGTCACATCGCGTCACGTCCAGGGTGTGATGCCAAACGGACGTTACTGTAGTAAAAAAAATTACTAATGGGATTTTTTTTTCAGATAAGTAATTATTTCGACATCAATACAGGCAGTCGTCTACCATGGTCGACTGCTATATAGGCAGTCGACCACTTAATCGACTGCTAACTTAGCAGTCGACAACAATGGTCGACTGCTAATGTAGCAGTCGATTACAAGCAGTCCACTAGGTTGTCAACTGCCTATATAGCAGGCGACCATGGTAGTCGACTGCCAATGTACCAGTCGACTACCACCGTCGACTGCTATATAGGCAGTCGATTACCTTGGTCGACTGCCAATGTAGCAGTCGACTACCACCGTCGACTGCTATATAGGCAATCGATTACCATGGTCGACTGCCATATAGGCAATCGATTACCATGGTCGACTGCCATATAGGCAGTCGATTACCATGGTCGATTGCCATATAGGCAGTCGATTACCATGGTCGACTGCCATATAGGCAGTCGATTACCATGGTCGACTGCCATATAGGCAATCGACTACCATGGTCGACTGCCAATGTAGCAGTCGACTATCTTCGTCGACGGCCAACATAGCAGTCGACCATGGTAGTCGACTGCTATATTGGCAGTCGACCATGGTTGGTAGTCGACTGCTATGTTGGCCGTCGACGAAGATAGTCGACTGCAGTTGTAGCAGTCGACCATTGCCGTCGACTGATACTATTAACAGACAAATGCAGTCAACATCATATGTTTGTTGGGTTAAATTTTAATGGTTTGGATATAGTGGAATATGGATGGATGGAAGTAGTTTAGGAAAAATGTGATTAAAGCCAACAATGATATGTAGAAGAAAAAAAAACCGCGTTGTATTAAAACAAGTATATCGTAAAGATATAAAAAATATACAAGGTTGTCCATATCAATGATACACGCATACTACCTTAACCCCTACGATGTTGCCTAACGAACTAAACAGACAAAACACCATCCTTAACCTCAGTTCTCCAGTAGTCTATGGGCTCATCCCACCCCACAAACGGCATCTGCATCCGTAGTTTGACGATGGTCAATGAAATGCGGTTGGACACGTTCTCGCATGTCAATGCACTCAAAATGACATCCCAAATTTTCCTTCCTTCATTGGCAAAGAGTATTCGGTCATCACCATCGTTGCAAAGTTGTCGAGCAAGTATGCCGACCGCATAACACTCAGCCTCCGCGGTGTAATATACATCGGGATCCTGGTGTCTCCTGTTTTGGATGTAAAACAGTTCCGGCGCCACCCAAAATTTCTCCTTCCTCAAATTTTTCTTCGCTTCTACGGTTTCCGCATACCATAGCGATAGGACATCCTCACCCGAATGCGTTGCACATCCCCAATCGCACACCCCAATCTTGAGGCTCCCGTCCGATTCCCAATGCAACATAATGTTGTCAATGGATAGATCGTTGTGTTGCACATTTGCAGCGTGCAAAGCCTCCATGATCCATAACAATGCCCAAGCCAACTTTACCCTCTTCGCCCGGAACTTTTGGACTTGGTCATAGAATTGCCATTCGGTTGCGTCCATTGTCAAAATGTTGGCATTTGGGCGGTGGGCTCTATCCTGGATGAACATCTCTCGTAGAGTGCCCCCGTTCCACCATAGTGTATAACCCGCATTGGACACACTGTTGATAAACCAAAACTTGATGAAACCTGGATGCGTGCTCTTTAAAATGCATGCCTCCGCACTTACTTGGATACGAGCTTTTTGCCTATCCGACGTCTTTGGGGTCTTTTCAGCCCACGTAATCTCCGGTGGGAGACGATCGTCGCCCTCGATCCTCACCTTCCTCACCTCCCCGTAACCCCCCACCTTCTTAATGCTCTTCAAACTCACGACATTTGCCGTATCGGGAATCCACAATAGTTGGCATGGGCCCGACACCCTTAGCCACTTCTCCAATTTCTCCGCCTTCCAAGGAATTATTTTGGAGGCCGTCTTGGACAATCCTTTGGCCACGGGATCCCACCACAAAAATATTTCCCGGATTCTTACAGCTCGAGGGCTCAACACCTCGCCTGTTTCGCCCTCCGGGAACATGTTCTCAACCAATTGCTTGAGGTTAAAAATACCATTTTGGGCCTTATTCTTCACCCATGAATCGAACCCCGCAAGATTCCTATCACCGCTAAACTCGGGGCCATCCACTTCCTGTCGAATAGCAACCTCCATGTCCCTTTTAATTATCTCAACCCTTTTGTGTTTCGGCTGCTCCAAAAAACGGAATTTGATGCCGACCTCCCCATTCCTCAAATACCAGTCAACTATGGCTTGGTGGACCTTTGCCGTTATCGCATCCGAGAATTTTACCCTTGGTTTCCCGCTCCTACTCGACGACCCTGAGGCCGCGGAAGCCCCTCCTTGGCTGCTCGTAGGGGCACCGGCATTTGGACGGACGGGAACGGTATTATCTGAACGGGGGGTAATATTGGCTCCCGTTCCCGAAGCACTTCCTGATCCCACATCGGAATGTCGTTGCCGCGTAGGGGGCCGTTTGTGCACCCTGCCGGGTGCATCCGGCTCGTCCTCCGGCATCCTCCAACTTCGATCCTCCATCGTGTTTAAAACACGCTATTATTGTGTTCACAAACACAACTCAAATGTGTTCACAAACACGGCCGTATTCACACCGCTCCACCGCAAAAAATCGGATCCAAAATTGGCAAGAGTTTGCACCCTAAACCAATCTTCCAACCGCCCCCTAGGCCCTCTCAAAACATTAGGCAAAGGATGCTAGGCATGCTTAGTCCCAATGTCCCGCTTGAGGAGGGGTGGTTGAAAAATGATGTCAATGAGGCCTCCCCACTTATATATATAGGTTGGGTGGGCCTCACACCGACGGTACGACCGGACGCCGCGCCCTTGGATCCTGACCGTTGGACCGTGCATCATCCAACGGCCAGGATGGATGCGACGATTGGTCGACTGCTATACGGTAGTCGACCATCCAGTCGACTGCTAATCGCAATCCAATCGACTGCCAAATAGCAGTCGGCTCTGGATAAGGCAGTCGTCAATTAGCAGTCGACCGCGGCGTCGACTGCTATGTGGCAGTCGACGTGTGGGCCGACTGCATTTAGCAGTCGACTGCCATGTCGACTGCTAGTTTGCAGTCGACCCCGGAAGTCGACTGCCACGTCGACTGCCAAGCAGCAGTCGACCCCCGATGTCGACTGCGAATGGCAGTCGACGTGGCGTTTGACTGCCATGTCGACTGCTAGTTTGCAGTCGACCCAGGAAGTCAACTACCAAGTCGACTGCTAAGCAGCAGTCGACCCCCGATGCCGACTGCGAATGGCAGTCGACGTGGCAGTCGACATCGCAGTCGACTGCCACGTCGACTGCAGAGCAGCAGTCGACCCCCGAAGTCCGCTGCGAATGGCAGACATTGGACCTCCCCCCCTCCAAACATAAACAAATTGCTTTTGCAATGGATCCTATAGCAGATTACTCTAAACACTTTTAATATCATAGCATCTTTTATATTTAGTGCACGTTCAAGCGTCGGGACTATAAAGGGTTCACCGCTCATTAGCATTCATCATTCCCCCTCGCTCTAGTTGGCCTTGATTGTCTTTTGGCATTCGTTGCAAGTGGAGAGAGGTAGTAGGTTATATTGGGATGGGCACGCGAAACGAATGGAAGCCTTGGTTTGTGCCCAAGGAGTGGACTTCAACGTCCAAGAAGGTCGAGTGCAAATTTTGCGCGTTGGAATTAGTTTATAGGAATGACCGCATGGTTGCCCATTTGGGATACCAAACAAATGACGGCAAGATGCGGGGGGTGGCATTGTGTCAACGTCAAGGGCCGATTGTAAAGTCTTTATTTTCGAGGTGCGGCGGATCGTGGCCGCCAATTCCGGATGACTTTGTGGACGAGTGCGTTGAGGACGGGAGAAAAGCTGTGGTCGGGTCCCAACAACAAGCGTCATGCGGTGCATTGTCGAACGCGAACGGAAGCCAAACCGCTCCACCATCTCCCGCACCGTCAGTGGCAAGGGAGTTGGTGTCTGGAACGACTCCCGAACCCCACCGACGTTCCCAACGGCAAATGGGACTAAAGGAAGGGTTGCAAAATTCGACAAAACGAGACTTGGATACAAAACGGTCGCAAGCCCTTTATGAGGCTAATATCCCCATTAGTATTGTCCGCCATCCCGCGTTCATCCAGGCCGTTAAGGCAACCGCCGAGGCTAGAATTATGTACAAACCCCCAACATACCATGCAATGTGCAAGAGTTTACTTGACGATGCACGGTTCAATACACAAAAAATCGTGGAGTTGAAGACAACATCATCCATCCACAAATATGGGTGCACTATTTGTTCGGACGGATGGGAGAATGTTGTCCACCGCCCTTTGATGAACGTCATGCAAATTTGTCCGGCGGGCGACGTGTTCCTTGGTTCCATCGACACCACCGGTAGCACAAAGGATGCCGCCTACGTGGCCACCGAGGTCAAACGCTACATCGTTGGAGTGGACCTCACAAAGGTTGTTCAAATTTGCTTCGATAATGCGGCGGCCATGAAAACCGCGGCGAGCAATATTAGCCGGGAATGGCCACACATATATTGGCAAGGGTGTGCGGCGCATTGTTTGAACTTGTTGTTGAAGGATTGGGGTAAACAACGATGGGCGAAGGACGTCGTAGATAAGGCGAAGGACATTGTCAAATACATCCGGGCCCACCAATGTCCGACAGCGGTCTTCCTCACCTACTCGCCCAATTTGTGCTTGAAAATGCCCGGGTCCACACGATTCGCCACCAACTTCCTCATGATTGACCGGCTTCTAAAGGTAAGACATGCTTTGGAACAAACGGTTATTAATCCCGATTGGACCGCCTACGTGAACAAATTAAATAGAGGAGGCGATGATCGAAGGAGAAGTGCAATGGAGGCACGTCAAATAAAGACAACGGTTAATGACGATAATTTTTGGACAAGTTGCGATAATTACCGCCACATGTCGGAGGAGGTGTTGAAAGCATTGAGAGTGTTTCATGGCGTTGAACCGGCAATGGGCAAGGCTTGGTTGACCATGAAGAACTTGGAGAAACATGTGCTTAGCCTAAGGAATCCTCCTTTCAACCTAGCACACAACCTCGCTACCTTGGCCGAAGAAGATTTCTACAGCCGGTGGCGTATGATGACCACGGACCTACATCATGCCGGTGCAATCTTGAATCCTTATTTATTGGACGACAACGTCGTCCACGAAGATGCGGCCGTTAAATCCGGATTCTTGGACGCCATGAGGAGGTTGACCACGGGCAAAGACGGTCATTACGGTCGGGTTGTGGCCGAATTTCAAGCATTCAAAGAGCGTAGGGGCGCGTTCGCCAATATGCCCCTAGCCATGGAAGCCAACATCCCACCCCACGAGTGGTGGGACCTTGTGGGCGAAGGTGACACCCACTTGGCTCCTTTGGCAAAGCGAATATTGGCCCAAGTGTGCTCCTCTTCGTCTTGCGAAAGGAATTGGAGTAGTTATTCGTTTGTGCACAACAAGACTAGGAACCGGTTGAGTTCGGCGAGGGCCAAAAATTTGGTGTACATTTATACCAATTCACGGTTGGCACGGGAGAGGATTTATCGGGACTCGGCCGCATGGTATCTAGTGAACATGATGTCCGAAGACTCCGACTATTCGGCCGACGAGGATATAAATGGTGACCCCCCCGCGGGACCCGGCGGGGATTCCTCGGGGCCTTCGGACAACGAGAGCGATGGGGGACATGGTGGAGGGAATTTGGGCCTTGACAACCACAATGATCCGTTTGCATACGATGGACTTGACGCCGAGGACGATGGTAATCTTCACATGTGGGCCAACATAGCCGGTCGGGAGTTTCTCTCCATTACGCATATGCGTCCCGCTACGCCGACAACTACAATACCCGATGTACCGGTAGACATTCAACCCGTAGTGGATGAAGATGTAGTGGCCGAACCACATGTGGATGAAGCTCTTGAAGCGGCTCCGAACCGGATGGCCATGGACGAAGTCCCACCACATGCTTCTCCCATTCATCTACCGACGGATATTGTCCCCACTCCTATTGTGCCGACAACATATGCACAACCCATGCAAACTACACCACCCTTTTCCGAGCCCCACGGAGAGGGCACGTCCAATGTTGTCCTTAACACTAGTCCATTGCGAGGTATTGGGCAATGCCCGGCCGTTGCGCGAGCACCGAAATCCGACTCGGATGACACATTGGCGCAACACATTGCACGTCGGGCCCCAAAAATACCACGCATGGGCTCCCGGTTGGTTGGTGCCACCATCGGCATGCGCGCCCCATGCCCCACACCGGCTAGGCCACCCCCTAATATTGCATTGACAAACTTTGGTCGGACCACGAGAGGTCAAAAAAGAAAACGACAAAGGGATGTGCGAGAATGGAGGACTACCGGGGCCACCCCACTTGCACGTCCACAAACTGACGGCGTTATGGATGCAACGGGTTCAAGACCAATGGTATCGATTAGAATGCCAAAGGCTGGCACACGGCTTAGTCGAATTCCCGGCCCGGCAATTGATGGCCACGAGTCCGACGCCCGAACAGATGACAATGCCAGCACGGACGATGAATCCGGCGTAGGCGAAGCTCCCGATGATAGTGATTACCAAGCACCGCCCCCAAGGGTAGCTGTGGGAGGGCTACGCAGGACAAGGAATTCTATTCTTCAAGACAACGATAATGCCCCTTCATGAATGAATATTTATAGTAATGTCAAATGTCCTATGGTGTTCAATGGGTTTAGTTGTATTGGTGATCAGTTTTTGTAATATCTATTTTTGGGTATGTTTGTTGAAAAAATAATGTAAATTTCAAATTTGTATGTTGGATGTTGACTAGAAATTGAGCCTACATGTATGATGTGGGAGGATGAAATGAATGTCCAATATGCACTAAGGTTAGGACTCAGGAGTAGGACACATGGAATTGATTTGTAATGCCAATAGGCCCTATGTAGTGTTGCATTTTTTATTCTATAGGTCGGAGGCGGTATTATAAAATAGTTTTAAGAATATTTAAGACTATTTTTATGTTTTTTTTATTGAAAATCATCGAAGACATCAATCCGTGAGGTCCTTTATGGCAAATCATTGTCGAAAACATTCCCCTCTTCTAGGATTAGGTCATCGAGCTCTTCTCCGCCCAAATATTGATCCAAGAATGATGACATTGTAAATGCAGACCACCATTCACGACTTGTCCGATGTGCCATGTGGGGCGTTATGTATTCCAATATTTGCCAATTTGTGTGGCAATGCTCAAAGCTCAAACATTGCCATTGAGTTTGAATGTACTAATGCTATATGGTAATATGGAACAATTGTCAAAGTTGAGCGTGTCTATATTTGCCCTATTGCCATGGATTGGCTATAGTCGTGAACTTATAATAAAAAACATTTAAAAATGCCGTAGAAATTTGTCGAGGATTTTAAAATGCATTTTAAATGTGTATTTTAAGATAAAGTAAAAATAAATGCACCTCTAGCCCTATGTCATGTGGGAGGATGAAATGAATGTCCAATGTGCACTAAGGTTAGGAGTAGGACATATGGAATTGATTTGTAATGCCAATAGGCCTTATGTCATGGGCGAGGATGGAATTAATGTCCACACACACACACATATATATATATATATTGCAAATACCCCCAAATATATAAATATATATATATTGCACATACATCCATATATATAGCGCATACGTATAGAACATACGGTATACCGGGAACCCACATATATATTGCACATACACATACATATTGCAATTTGCACGTACACCCATACATGTTAGACATACATATTGCACACGGGTGTAGCTAATAAGGAAGTTATCATTTGTTTAAATAGCGATCCACTTTTATTTCACATTACGGATCATATCTTTTACATAGTGCGATTATATCCACTAGGCCTAAACACATATACACGGTGTTTGCTAGGATTAAATCGGCGAACTATATAGAACATGAACCGCTACATCTACATAGAAAAATTATCATGGCAATAGTCGCTCCGAAGGACAAATCCAAAAGTTGGTGCATCGACGATATTCGGCAGAACGTTCGTCGACTTGAAGCCAATATTCTCCATTCTCCACAAGCTTATCCCGCAAGTATTCAAGTTCCATGATCCAAATATCGTTGAGCCGAGCATGCTGAACTTCCCATCGAATTGGGATGGCAATGCGTTGCGTATGGCTGAACATGAAGAGGTTCAGTCGGAACGCTCGCAACAATTCGGCGAGCTCCGAAGTCCCTCTCACGCCCCTAAATCGATGCCCCATTGGTATGTCTACGTCCCAAATCGACATACGCAACGCGTTGTAGACTTCTCCCATACCAAAATGTTCACGCCAAGCTTTGTTAACTCCCATGTATTTAAAAATACATATGAGAGTAAAAAAATTCGCCCTCACTTCACACCCCCGCCCATACTCTCCTCGGTGATATGGCTCCAAAATAGGCTCTACGACCTTCAGCAATATGTGCTCCCCCACAATTTCCGCGGTTAATCCGGGTAAAATGGTCGACGGTGCCATGTTTGGCACAACCCTGAAATAGCAGCTTCTCCGCTCCTTCTCCCTTTGTTCTCCGTTTGCAAAGCTTGCTAAAACAGGCTATGGCCAATGGAGAACTTGGGAATGAGGGAAATGGGAGGTTGGATTGCTATATATATGCATCTTTTGTCATGATTGTATGCATTTAATGCATGATTTGACTAAGCTAACGCTCTTCCCAAACCCTAACGCCTAATTTCGACTGCTGGGCAGCAGTCGATTACCATATTCGACTGCTGGGCAGTAGTCGATTCGCATATTCGACTGCTGGGCAGCAGTCGACTGTGGATGGTCGACTGCTACACAGCAGTCGACTGATAAAATCGACTGCTGGAAGGCAGTCGACCATCTTAGTCGACTGCTAGGAAGCAGTCGATTTTATGAAGGATAATGCGGGATTATACCCATACGTAGCATAGAATGGTGAATACCCCGCGGCCAGGGTTGTCTATCCCGCCGTTGTGACGGTGTCGTGCCGTCACGACGTGTCGTGTCGTGACGGACCCCTCCGTCACGACACAATAGGGTCCACGTAGGGTCAACATAGGGGGAGCCGACTAGGGTGGGTAAAATACTTACCTTCTTGCCAAGGTGGCGTCCTATGTGGCAGAAAACGTCGACGTGGATGTGCATATTTCCCCTGCCACGTAGACCATTTTGCCATTGTGTTTATCATTGTGTTAAAATCAAAGTAATAAAATATTACTAAGGAGGGTGTGGGGCGGACGGGGGCGGACGGGGAAGGGGGGTGGTGCGGACGGGGAAGGGGGGTGGAGCGGACGGACGGGGGGGTGGTGCGGACGGTGGATGGGGGTGGAGCGGACGGACGGGGGTGTGGAGCGGACGGGGGAGGGGGGGGTGGGGCGGACGGACGGGGGTGGAGCGGACGGGAGAGGGGGGGGGGTGGGGCGGACGGAGGAGGGGAGGGGCGGACGGAGGAGGGGGATGGAGCGGACGGGGGAGGGGGGTGGAGCGGACGGGAGAGGGGGGGGGGTGGGGCGGACGGACGGGGGTGGAGCGGACGGACGGGGGGGTGGAGCGGACGGGGGAGGGGGGGTGGGGCGGACGGACGGGGGTGGAGCGGACGGGAGAGGGGGGGGGGTGGGGCGTCCCACCCGTCCCACCCGTCCGCCCCGCGTTCCCTCCCGTCCGCTACCCTCCGTCCGACACACGTTCCCCACCGTCCGCTCCTCGTTCCCTCCCGTCCGCCCCACGTTCCTCTCCCGTCCGCACGCATTCCCTCACGTCCCCTCCACGTTCCCTCCGTCCGCCACACGTTCCCCGTCGTCCGTACCCCGTTCCCATCCTGTCCGCACCCGTTCCCTCCCGTCCGCCCCGCGTTCCCCCCGTCCGCCCCGCGTTCCCCCCGTCCGCCCCGCGTTCCCCCCGTCCGCTCGGAGTTCCCCTACGTCCGCTCCGCGTTCCCTCCCGTCCGCTTTCCGATCCCTTCCGTCCGCCCGCGTTCCCTATCGAGTTCCCTTCACGTCCGCTCCACGTTCCCTCCGTCCGCCCGTTCCCCTCCCGTCCGCGCCTCGTTCCCTCCCGTCCGCCCGAGTTCCCTATCGCGTTCCCCACCCGTCTGCTCCTCGTTCCCTCCGTCCGCCCCCACGTTCCCTCCGTCCGCCCCCTAGTTCCCGCCCGTCCGCCCCTAGTTCCCACGTTCCCCATACGTCGTTTTCGTACCCTAAACCCTAATTCCGACCGGGATCCCATAATGATTGGGCTCCTCGTTGCCTATATAAAGCCGTGAGGCTTTAGTTCCTACCACTTTCCTCTCCTCCCACCACATAGGGACCCGAGACCTTGTTGCGTCCCAAAGGACAGCATCACCGCGCGGGTCTCAAGGGGTTTGGGAGGGCAGGGCAAATTGTGGGGGAACCCTCGCAATTTTTTTCTTCAGATTCACTCGCTCCCGTGATTTTTATCACGAGAGATTTTCACACTCACTTATTCACGTGATTTTTATCACGACTCATTTTCAGATTCACTCACTCACGTGATTTTTATCACGATGGAGGGGGAGGGCATTGCTCCTTACGAGAACGAGGATTTGAGGGTGCACCGTGCTTGGCTCGTAGGCAATGCATCGGCGAATACTGCCGAGGGTACGGGAAGCGATCCTGGAAGTGGAAGTACTGCAACACGTCCACCACGTCCAGATCCCTTTCAGTTTGACGAAGAGTTCTTGGCTGTTGGTCATTCGGGAGGCAACCAAACACGGGGAAGCCGTGGAACACGTGGGAGTCGGGGAAACAGTGGACATAGAGGGAGAACTGGAAGGGGACCAAGCTCAGGCAGTTCCACAGAAATACATGCACCGGCTCGTTCGGAGAACGTGCCACCACAATCTCCGACACGGCGGACATCAAGACCGGAGAGCCCTGCACGTGATGTACCTCAGGGTTCGGAGCAGACTGAAAGACGGGGATTAAAACGCCCAGCAGTTTCGGAAGGGACGGAGGACGGGTCCGCGGCATCGGGTTCGCAATCAAAGAAAAGGAAACATAGAGGCAAACGCGACCCGCGGACCGATGAGGCTCGAAATCATTGCAGGATCGTGTTGTTGGATTGGTTTAGAAGTAACAGCATGGTTTATTTGGAGAAAAAATACCTCAATGATGGTACAAAGGGTTTAGAGTTGGCGAGGAACGAGTTGATGCTTATTCTCACGGAAGCCACGTCTGGACCGGAGTTTGAGGAAGCTAGGGGCATGAGCGATTGGAACACATGGATTGAAAAACAAGCTGTGGAAGCAATCTACAATCCAACGATGTCATATGAGGCTATGCATCCTGGAGAGGGAAGTAGTGGTGGGAGGAGGTCCGAGCTGTACATTAAGCTAGAGAATTGGAAAAGAGGCGTAATAGCAGCAAAAGGCACATCCGCCCGCAACCTTCCCGTTTTTATTGACAGGCAGCTGGCAGACAACATTGCCACTCAGGGCCGGCAGGGTGTCATATGGTTGCCTAGGAATGTGGAGATCAAACCCTTGGATAGGGAAATCTTCCAAGGGACCTTCGGAGTGGTGCGGAGAGTCACAATTCATGGAGCATCATTCATCCCTAACTGGATAGAGTGGGCTGGGAAGACCATGAAGGCCACGAATAGTCTGGAGAACCGAAAGGAGCGTTCGGTTGAAGCATTGGCATGCCCAGTAGATCATCCTGGGATAATCAAGCTACAATACCTCCACCCGAAAACATACGAATCCTATTCGATGTGGTGGAATGGAGGCTCCTTGAAGAACATGAGGGTCTATGACCACCAAGTTCCGGAAACCCACGAGCGCACAATCCTTCAAATGCCTGGGGCAGACTTTGAAGCACGGAAACGGTTGGTTGTATATCGAAGGCATCGAGCTTATTTGGCATGGGCTCTAATGTGCATTGTGGATGTAGTGCACAAGCATGACGTGTTGCACAATGACCTTAATCCCAACAATGTCATGCTGCATTTCCCACAAGACCGTGAGAACACGGTTTTCATTGGTGTGTGTGATTGGGGGATGGCATCATGGGGAGATGAAGACGCACCCTCCAACTATGGAAAAGAATCAGTGGATGAGATGAACAAGCACCGCATAAAATACAACTGTGCTGGTCCAGAATTATTCCATGTACGAGGGCAGCGTGGAACATCTACCTCTCCGGTGAGGATGGCTCGGAAACATAGGCACACGTTTCTCTCGGAGTCCTTCTCAGTGGGTGCTTTGGCAAAGAAGATTTATGCCAGGGATTCGACTTCCTCGTTGTTTCAGCTAAACAGTGATCCAAATGGCTTGAAGATGCGGTTTGAGATAGCATTGGATGCATTGACGAAGCCCAATCCAGCGGAAAGGTCAACCATCACACACGTAGTGAACATGTTGAAGTCGCCTCCATACAACATGGTTAACCCGACAATGTGCTTCCGTGACACTGCAAAATAGTTTTTTTTTGTTTTCTTTGCAGCAATTTTGGATCATACCAATTTTGTAACCGTTGGAGATGTAAATAAAGCCATCATTTTTCATACACAACTTGTATATTGTATGAGATTTATGGATCTTAGTGCAATGTTCATACTCCATGAGGATTTTTGCTTCATAATCGAGAAGAAGTCTATGGGAGACTAACCAAGGTTCTCGCCTCTCGTGAGGCCACATCATTCTTTCACATCGTTGTTATCACATCCATGTGCTAAGTTCAAGTTAACTATAGTTGTTCGTGATATGTCTTGCCAAAATGCAATTACCTATATTTATTCTAATTTTGGTATGCCACAAAATGTAGTCAACTATAGTTATATCTAGTTAACTAAAGTTGAGCACAATGTTGCAATAGTTATATCGGTTGTACACGTGATCCTAAACATCTCTAAATGTTCTTTCTTGTACTCCACACATATTGCACACATACTTCACAATTGCTTATATTTATATTTATATAATTCACAATCACTTTTTTTTGGAAGTTTGGACATAGTCTCGGTTTTTTGGCTCTCAAAAATTCATATGAAGTCCAAAAAATGAGTTCTTGGTATCCATGGATAGGTAATGAAGTCCTCTACAAGAATATGCAATAAAAGTCCTCTACATAATAGTCCCCCCATCCACATAATAAAGTACACTAAAATAGCAATAATCAACTAAGGGTGAACGTAAAGTGGTTAAAAAAATTTCTCTTGGACCTGAGAAGTGGATGCATAGTTTCATATTGCTTTGTGCTTGTTTATCTCAACAGAAACTGTTCGGTTGGTGAATTAAAAATAAATAAATAAATCACAGAAGTGGTACAACATATTATACAAGTCATAACTTTATTATTGCGACAACGTTATAAATGCCCTTTATTAATCATATACATGAACAAACGATACAAACTATAATATTCCACTTCATTCCGTCATCCCAACCTCGTAGATGCTCCTGGCTTCCGGCGAGGCTCCATTTTTGGAAGAGGATTCGGCTGAAGTAAATCAAAATAGCTAATCGTTCGGTCTTTCATCCGTTCCTTCAATGGTAGCCGATGAGGCGACAATCCTCTCCTCTTCTTACGAATAGACATAGTCTTTGAAGATTCCCCCGCTACCTTGACTATTTCAATGTCGATTGAAGTCTCCTCCACATCCACATCCACATCCCCGGGCTTCTCCAAAATATCCGCACACAAATCAATTAGATCATTTAGATCTCCACCCACGCATTGTGTGTGGTCCTTCTCCACCGCATCGATCTCAAAGTTGTCTGCATATCGTCGTTGTTCCTCCGCCGCCCTCATCCTCCAAGCTTGTGTAGATTGTGAGAAGGGAGTCATGACATACTCATCACGAAATCGATCCCTAGCACTTCTCTCATCTCTCTCACGCTCGGGTGTTGCATTGAATGGAATATGGGGATCGTCTAAATTGTGTATCTCCTCATCGCATTCTACACCCTCAAACATGACTCTCCCCTTTCCCATCCTATCCATGATACTCTACCTTCGTTATATGTATGAGTCTCAATGATCTACTTATATATTGACCTCTAAGGACTTGATGACCATGACCAATAATTGATGTAATCCAATATGTAGAGGATCCAATTCTCGTTAGTAAGATAAAGTCAACGCAATCGGAATAAAAATAAAGTTGGTTAGGTTAAAAATGTACACTTTTGAAAAAATCTTCCGACATCCGCATCGGAAACCTCTTTGATACCTCTTTGAACTTTCCATATTTGATTAGTTATCCACTCATTCAACAAATCATTAATTTGTGCTTCAACCTTAGTGGTTCATATGGTTTCATAACCGATGTCACCCATCCGAATGCACTTTCCTTCAACAAATCATTAATTTGTGCTTCAACCTTAGTGGTTCATATGGTTTCATAACCGATGTCACCCATCCGAATGCACTTTCCTTCAACAAATCATTAATTTGTGCTTCAACCTTAGTGGTTCATATGGTTTCATAACCGATGTCACCCATCCGAATGCACTTTCCTTCAACAAATCATTAATTTGTGCTTCAACCTTAGTGGTTCATATGGTTTCATAACCGATGTCACCCATCCGAATGCACTTTCCTTCAACAAATCATTAATTTGTGCTTCAACCTTAGTGGTTCATATGGTTTCATAACCGATGTCACCCATCCGAATGCACTTTCCTTCAACAAATCATTAATTTGTGCTTCAACCTTAGTGGTTCATATGGTTTCATAACCGATGTCACCCATCCGAATGCACTTTCCTTCAACAAATCATTAATTTGTGCTTCAACCTTAGTGGTTCATATGGTTTCATAACCGATGTCACCCATCCGAATGCACTTTCCTTCAACAAATCATTAATTTGTGCTTCAACCTTAGTGGTTCATATGGTTTCATAACCGATGTCACCCATCCGAATGCACTTTCCTTCAATAAATCATTAATTTGTGCTTCAACCTTAGTGGTTCATAAACCCTAAACCCTAAACCCCTAAACCCTAAACCCTACGTCATTCCAAATTACTACCACATATGTGCCATTGATTTGTTCTCACACTCATGTAGAAGTGTTTCCATACATGGTTTGAGGGTTTAGGTTCCTAGCTTTCCAACGAACCCACCTGCTTTTTTTTTCGATGCCTACATTTTTTTCATTATAATAATCAATCATTGACAAGATCTTGGCCGTTAGATTGGAGGGGTTATTTTGAGCAAGTAATAAAGTGGCATGCTCCTTTGAGTTTGGACTTTTGGGCTTGGCCTTTGGAGGCTTCACACTATGCCCAACTAAGGCTACCCTTACTATATTTTATTGGCTATTTAGGGTTCATTTCTTTGGACTCTCAACAAAGTTGGGCCGCTCAATCGCACTTTGATCCACTCCCAAGGGTTAACATTTATAGATGGTGACTATAGTGTCCGTTTTTTGGCTCTAAAAAATTCATATGAAGTCCAATTCATATGTGGTCGCAATTCTACGCTGTTCCCCTGCCGCCCCGTTCCCTCCCGTCCGCTCCGCGCTCCCCACCCGTCCGCTAATCGTTCCATCTTTCATCCGTTCCCCCCCGTCCGGTCCACGTTCCCCACCCGTCCGCCCCGTTCCCATCCCTTCCGCGCCACGTTCCCTCCGTCCGCGCCTCGTTCCCCACCGTCCGCTCCTCGTTCCCATCCGTCCGCTCAGCGTTCCCCACCCGTCCGCCCCGAGTTCCCTCCGTCCGCTCCTCGTTCCCCACCGTCCGCTCCTCGTTCCCACCCGTCCGCTCAGCGTTCCCCACCCGTCCGCCCCGCGTTCCCTCCCGTCCGCGAACATGGAGCGGACGGGAGGGGAACAGGGGGCGGACGGGGGGAACTGACGGCAGGGGAACGCGGAGCGGACGGCAGGGGAACGGTGGCGCGGACGGGAGGGAACGCGGGGCGGACGGGTGGGGAACAAGGAGCGGATGGGTGGGAACGAGGAGCGGACGGGATGGGAACGAGGAGCGGACGTGTGGGAACGAGGAGCGGACGGGTGGGAACGATGAGCGGACGGGATGGGAACGAGGAGCGGACGGGATGGGAACGCTGGAGCGTATGGAGAGGAGCGTACGGAGGGGAGCGTGGGAGCGGACGGGGGGGAACGCTGGGGGCGGACGGGAGGGAACGGGTGCGGACGGGGGGGAACGCTGGGGGCGGACGGGAGGGAACGGGTGCGGACGGGGGGGGACTCTGGGGCGGACGGGCGGGAACGGGTGCGGACGGATGCGAACGGGTGCGAACGGGTGCGAACGGGTGGGGACGCGGGAGCGGATGGAGGGGCGGACGGGGGTATATAAGTGGAGGGGACCATTTACATACCTTACTCCACTCCTTCTGGGCACCCAGACAACCCTCCTCTAACACAGAGTGCGGGGTAGCGGGGCTCTCGGAGGAGTTAAGGATCCCTTTTTTGGGATCCTTTTACACTACTTTTGGCAGGTTGTGGCAGGTTTTGGTAGATCCACGTGGCCGTTATTTGGCATATTCCTTGTGACGCGCCCAGTCAACTGGCCTCTGCGTGAGCGCCGGTAGCGGGGTGCTCGAAGGGTGTGCCGAATAGTTGAACTTTAATTTTTAGGGACATTTTTGAACTAATTCCACAGCAACACTATTTTGAAGTGTATGCTTGGATATTTTGTAGCACTATTATGAAGTGCAATTAGTATTTTAAAAAGTAGAGTTCTAGATTAGAATTAGAAACTCCAATTTGGGTGGAATTAGAATTAGAAACTCCAATTTTCAGACATGGCAAGTGGAGGAACTGGAGACATGGCAAGTGCAAGTGGAGGATCTAGTTCTGGGTGTTCCAGAGGACATGGACGCAAGGCCGCTGATTTGGAGTGGAATGTTTACGATGATCCCTCCCAAAAAGCCAGGGTAGGTTGGGAGAATGTACCACAACCGTGGTCAGCGAAGACTGCAATGCAGTACGTGGGCTTCCCTCACTTTGATCGGTTGTGGCCAAGACATTGTCACGAGCGACATTGCAAGGCCGTCAATGCGAGCTATACGCAGCTTGAAGACGTGGAGGCAAAATGGAGATTCTTAACGATACTTAGAAGTATCTCCAATTTGGATAGATGGCCCAAGAGTGCAATTCCAAAGTCGGTGGCGTGTATGATGTATGCGGAGCACGTGTTGCGAGTTAGGGTGGATTGGTCAAGTTTGGGTGCTCTGCATGATCAAAAATTTGGGGGTATTGGAATTGCATTCACTAAATGCACAGTTCCGGATATTCCATACACTCCCGTTCCGGAGTGGTTCAGGAAGAATCCTAAACTAGTGGATGAGCCTGGGGCACCAATTCCAGAAGGTCGGGAACCAAAAAAACCACGTACTCGCAAACGACCAGCCAATGACGTGGAGATGGCCATCGAGGAGGCGTTTGAGCATATGGATGAGGAGGGCATGGAGGTAAATGTCGATGTGGTTAACGAGCTGGTTAACCAGGTGGTTAACGAGGCCCTAAACGAGGTAAACCCTCGTCAACTTGGTGCGGACATGATGGAGAGCAGAATGGAGGCATTGCGCCAGCAACATGCCGAGGAAATTCGTGAGTATAAAGCAAGGATTCTCGAGCTGGAAAATCGACTTGCAACACTTACGATGGGGGAGGCTGGCAGTTCAAGTAGTACACCAATTAACATCCAGTCTTTGGAAGCAGAGAGGGATACAACTTTACAGGAGGCCATGATTGCAAAGTCACAAGCAGCGGACGTATGTACGAGGAATGAAGTAATGCAAGGAAAGATGGAGGCTTTGCAAAAGGAGGTGGTGGACATGCAACAACAACTTCAAGTGGTCAATGAAGTGGTTGTCGATCACGAATCCAAGATTGGCACACTGGAGGAGCAGAATGCAAGGTTGAGGAAATTTCTATCGGATGCGATCGTGGAGCGAACCAATATGAGGACAGGGACATTGCTTTCTATGGCCAAGGCTCGTCAATATGAAGCTGAATTTGAGAGCATCCAGCGAGAATGGAACCGCAATCATAGATTGCGGAACTTGATGCTCACGTCATGGCCAGATCAAGAACATATGTACCCTAGTAGGTGGGATGATGAGGATGACTTGAAATTGCCTAACGGGAGCTTGGATTGGCGGCAACTGATCGACTCCGATCACCATTGGGATGTGACCCAAGTGCATGAATATCCATACAGCATGAGGGGTGAGTTGTTATGGCCGGGTCCACATCCAATGGTCTTCGACGGATCCGTGTGTGGGATTTGCGGCAGTCCATTTGGCCCAGAGGGATGCTTTCAAGTTGGATCGTGTGGGGGCCAATTCCATCCACAATGTCTGATAGTGACAATGATCAGGAGACGGCAATGTCCCCATTGCAGATCACCCTTCCACCCTCGTTTGTACCTCCAATTTGGCCTTCGGGATTACATGCCTAAGGACTGGGTGGTAAGGCCAACGGACTATCCCTTCAACCTTTGCGAGTTTGATGGGACTTCTGTTGAGTGGAATTGGTTATTCAATCGTGCAACGGTTGAACTTTGGAACGATAACAAAGATGGCGAATGGATACAAAATCCACGTCAAATTTTGTATGTTGCAGACGAGTTGTTTCCCAACAAGCCCCCAAACCATGGCATGAAAAGATTTTTGTACCAAACTTTTGGTTGGCATTGGGATGCGACAACCATGCAATTACGGAGAGGCATTCAAACTCCTTTTTACAATGCAAGTGGTGAACTATCAATATCGGAGCATGAGTTGGAAGAAGATGCACATGAGATGCCCATGGAACGGGATTCCCATTTTGAAGCGCACTTAGAGCAGTCGTACCACAAACACAGAACGCAGTTGGAGGCAGTTGAAGCACTCTTGAATAGAGTTACGGATGATGCGGTATTGAGATGGCTAAATGGGGGGCCTAGACCACGTAATGCCACTCCACTGTCTCCTGGAAGTCGTCCATATCTCACCCGTGAAACCACGCGAATGATGGAAGCCGGGGAATCATCACGAGCACGACGAGGATCTACTTCAGCTGCAATAGACCTCGATTCAGATTCGGATTAGGCATTTTTGTAGCATGTTTAGAAAGTTGTATAGGAACGGAGGAAGACTTTGTACACATTGAACATATTTCATGTTCAAAGAATATGTAATATAAAGAGGAGTTACCGACAAGTTGTCAATTCTAAGATCGTGTAAAAGATAGCATATGGATGTCACATGTTTTAATGTTATTCGAAACTTTTAAAAACTCACTTGAATATTTGTAATTCATATGATAGTCTAACCAAAAGTATTATTGACTACATAGTCAATATTGAATACCACATAAAGATATAATTATATAAATATGCAATAAATAATTTTAAAAAACATGCAATAAATAATTTTATTACTATAATAAAATGATACAACTTCGAACGTAACGTTCGCTTTGTGGTCTAAATGTCTTACCGAAGGCCCTAAGGTTGTAACTTGTATCAATTTTGACGGAAGTAATAAATTATGGGAGTACGTGGGAGCACCGAAAGAACACATTTGTGCAAAACCATTACGTTCGAATCCGTACTGTAGGATCATTTGCTTCGACACATCTTGGGTCCTCTTCAGACTCGTCTGTGCTGAAATCATCATCCGTTTGGGGAGTCGCGCTTCGAAGATGCAACTCTCGGTCACGTTGTGAGAAAATTATCCTCTTGGTCGGCCGGGAGCCATCTGCATCCTGTATGCCATTTTCATCTAGATGTGGTCTACCCTCATCTTCATTGTAGTCTTCAGCAGTAAACGGAAGCGATCGTCCCTGATACCTCTTCCTAGTACGTTTGACACCTCTCGTAGTTCTCTGGCACCCTCCACCCGTACCACGACTTGAGTGCACTTCATCTCTACTTCCATCTATAAAAGCATCCCCCGTTGTACTTCCGCCTCCAACTCCAAGACCACCTCTTCCATTGGATTGACTGTGTGGAAGTGAAACAGACGCGGGTGGAATTGCAATTGGTATGTTCTCAACAACATGTCGTCGTACAGAAGGACGACGTGGCGCCTCTATAGTAACATTTCTTGAAACATTGTGCATAGCAACCAAAGTAGCACCCACCGCAGTTGCACGTGAAACACCCAATCTAGAAGTATTGGCAATACTTCGAGTGAGAGGACGATGTTGACCTTGTGCATGCAATTGCACCGTAGAGGTGGATGCAATCCTTTGAAGAGCACGGAATCGAGTTGTAGGCATTTCAGGAACATTGGACGTTGGATCTTCTATACGATGGTTGGATATGAGGGAGGCATCCATGGATTCAGAATGTACTCGGGTTGGAAGTGGATCATGTTGAACGTGCGTTGGCTCATTTACGGGTAGTACATTGTCGCCTTCACCAAATGAAAGAGAATCGCTCCGATGTTGCAAGGAATCTACTTCAATTCCCACATTCTCACTTGCCCCCATAGCAACATTATGGTCAGATGGAAACCCTTCTCCAGTGTGGAGAGTTTCAACATGCGGTCTTCCAATAGACCCCTCATGATCGTCATGCATTCCGTCGTTATGTTGGGGGACATCCGGTTCATCAAACTCAAACACCCCAAGGTTTCCATCACTACCATTGCCATCCTCATCTTCTGAACCATGATTCTCGGAATCGAGGTCATCCAAATCAAAGTCGATGTCATCAACATTGTTGTCTTCATCATTTCCAGCCCTATCAGTTGGATCCACGTCATCTTCGTTGTCATCTTCTTCGTCAAGGTCATCGTCAGAATAGACCTCATTCAATTCGTACCATTGAGCAGGTCTTGGGCCCCTCCGATGTCGAATGAGCCTACTATTGGTATATATGTAGACGAGGTCCTCAGCACGACTATGCTTCAAGCGATTGCGACTCTTGTTGTGAACGTATGAGTACATGCTCCAATTGCGTTCACATGCGGATGCGGAACATACTTGTGCAAGGATACGTCTTGCTATTGTTTGGAGGGCTTTAGCTCCACCTCCCATTGCATCCCACCATTCATGGAGAGGTGCGGCATGCACGCTCGGGTCAGTAGAATCAGCAAAAGGCCCTCGATTTTCAAGAAAATCTTGGTACTGGTGGAGGATTTGGACATAAGTGTCCTCATCTTGAGCAAGCCTGCGAAGAACTCGATTTAGGATTGTCCTCGAATTGTCATCCTCATGGAGTGGGGCCCAACCACGTAGAAGCGGATTTAACATCGCTCCAGCCCAGTGTAGATCATTCAACATCAACCTCCATCTATTTTGAAACGTTACCATAGCATTTGCAGCAAGCTCAGGGCTTAAGCGAAATGGAGGTTTACTGAATCCACGAATATGGGTTTGTAAATCATGCATGACCCTCCAAGCCATTCCCATTGCAAGCGCCTTGCCGTCAAATACACGAAGAGCTTTAACAACCGGGATCACCATATACAAGAAATTTTCGCACGTGTTCCAGAATCCATCAGAACGTATAAAGCTTCGCACAACAGAGCCCTTCATGTAAGAGGTGCCAGATCTCCTCCTCATATCACGCATTAGAGTGATCCAATCCTCATCAACCACCATTCTTTCCAAAGCATTGCGTACTTGGAGAAGACGTTCAATCATGATGAAGTTCGTAGCAAAACGGGTCTCTACAGGTAGGCGGAGTGAGAGATTTGGTGACAACCTCCGGAATATAGCTTGAGAAGCATGATGGTTTTTAACAAATACACAAATATGGCGGGATTTTTTTACCAATTTTTTCACCCATTCCTCCTTCCCCCAATCTTCTAAGAGGAGATCTAGGCAATGTGCAGCACATCCTTGAAAATATAGATCGGGATTTGCTCGAATCAAGTCGCGAGCAGCGGAGGCCATAACTGGGGCATTGTCGGTGCAAACTTGGACCACATTATGTCGACCAACCTTTTCCACAAATGGTTGAATTTGAGCAGCAACGTAGACATGATCCTTGTGATTTCCCGTGGTGTCAATGGTACCCAAGAAAACGTCTCCCTTTGTGCCACATTGAAGAACGTTTAGGAGAGGTCGGTTTTGCACGTTGTCCCATCCATCACAACATATTGTAACACCGTATTTTTCAACGGAATTCCCCAGCTTCTCCTTCACTTGCCTATCTAGGTCAACCTTTATATCAGTTAACAACTTCGTACGGATGGCATTGTACGATGGTGGTGTGTAGGCTGGCATTCGATGACGGGCAGTTTCACGCACAGCATGAACAAATGCAGGATGTCTCACAATGTTGAAAGGAATGTTAGCTTCATAAAAAGCCGTTGCCCATGCTCTATCGAGGAGTTGTTTTGTTGACACATTGAACCCCTCCGTTATGTTGAGTTGACGTAGTTCACGAGGAGGAGTGCCATATATCACAACATCAGAATGTTGAGTGGTTTGGGACATAAGCAAAGGCTCTGTTTCACTAATTACGGAGCCCGCTATAATAGGCTCCAAAGGTACAATATCTGCCACCAGAGAGTCCTCATTTACAATGCCTACATGTAAGGGCACAATGCCTCCGCAATGTTCAAACAAGGCCCTAATATGCGGGGGTACCATCCTACATGTGGAAACATCAGAAGCACCCCCTACATGAGGTCTATAACCAAGGTGGGCCAACATTCTATCTCCTCGGTAAGATATGACGAACGGGCAAAACCTACATTTAACCTGCCTTTGTGATTTACCGGGAACCCTCCCCTTATCCTCGTACCAATGATCCCATGCATCGTTTCGGCGTGGCATGACTTCAACAAAACCTGCAAATACAAACAAGTTAGAGCAAGTCACTTTGATCGCATACTAGGTCCTGTTCAAGAGTGCCACGAGGGCAACCCTAATTCACAGACATTAGATTGGACAAAGTATACTCTGCATTCGGGTCTCACGCATTCAATCCTCACTCCTCAAAGGAGAATCAAAAGACTTGAGACACACTATGTCAGTGGAGGCAAAAATGGCACCTTGCACCCTCAATTTATAGTGTTCGAATCGGACGGGGGAGCGGACGGAAGGGGTGGGAGCGGACGGGGGTGCGGACGGGGGAGCGGACGGAGGGGGGGGGGAGCGGACGGGGGAGCGGACGGAGGGGGGGGGGAGCGGACGGGGGGGCGGACGGGGGAGCGGACGGAGGGGGGGGGAGCGGACGGGGGGGGCGGACGGGGGAGCGGATGGAGGGGGGGGCGGACGGGGGAGCGGACGGAGGGGGGGGAGCGGACGGGGGAGCGGACGGGGGGGGGGGGCGGACGGGGGAGCGGACGGGGGGGGGGGGGCGGACGGTGGAGCGGACGGAGGTGGGGGGAGCGGACGGGGGGGCGGACGGGGGGGCGGACGGGGGGGCGGACGGGGGAGCGGACGGAGGGGGGGGGGAGCGGACGGGGGGGGGGGGCGGACGGGGGAGCGGACGGGTTGGGAGCGGGGCGGGGGACGTGGGCAGACGGAGGTTGGGAACGGGAGCGGACGGGGTGGAACGGGGATTGGGAACGAGGGCGGACGGGTGGGAACGGGGATTGGGAACGGGGGCGGACGGGGGGGCGGACGGGCGCTAGTAGAATTTTCCCCACTTTCCCTTTACTTTGCTGACATGTCGTCACACGTGGACAATGTAAATCCTACGTGTCCGAAATTGGGTAATGTAATTACACAAAAAAATCGGTAAAATTCAAGTCCGGCAGGATAAAGACAGCATCCGGCATAATCCGGCATAATGTCGTGACGGATACGTGTCGTGACGGCACGACATTATGCCGGGATAAGCCTCCGTCACGACACAATAGACAACCCTGCCCGCGGCCGAATGGAGAGCATTAATGTAAGCATATTCGGCTATAGTAAGAATCTCCAACCAATCATCTTGTCTTTTTGCTGTGAACATTCTCAAAAATTGTTCCAATGTCAGGCTCGGGGGGGACACTTCACTATACTTTGTGTGAACACGTGCGTTAAAGGGGTATTTAATGTAGGGGTATTATGTCTAGATGTTAGATTTGAACACACCGTTTAATTATATAATTCCCTAATATGGTGTATTATTATGATGCCTTACTATAGTTATAACTCACATAAGATTTTTTTTCAACCCTATGTTCATTATAAAAAATTAGCTCACCCTAATTTGTGTTTAAGGATTGCCTATGTTCATTACAAAATTCATTTGACATGCAATGAGAACTAGCATGAACAAGCATCACCACAAATCAATAACAATGCAAACAATCATCACCATGTGAGCCCAAATTGGTGCACACATGTGTTCTTGCCCTTACAACTTATTAAAACCTAGACTTTGAATTTCTATTAATTATCTGAAAACATAAAAAGTGTGGATCTTGATTTGAACTGCAATTTGAACCTCGAACTGATGTGTGAGTACTTTAGTTTTGTTAGTGACTAATAGGAATTTGTTAGAAGTGGTTGGTGTTAGTTTATGCTCTCGAGCTTCTAAGTTTGGGTATGAAGATTTAGAGCTGGGACTGGTGAGCCCAAATTAGAGTTTATTGCTGTTCGTTTAGGGGTAGAATCCCGGTGACCGAGGATTTCCTGGAATGGATGAGGCGGGACTCTGGCTACCTCGGAGCGCTCTCTCGACCTCGAAGCTCTCTCTCTCTAATGGGATTAGGCTCAGCAGCAGAAGAGGGAGCTGGTGACAAGGGGGTACCTGGGAGGTCGGAAGAGGAGCGAGCTCGGAGGCCCCTGTTTGATTCTGGTTAGAGGCTTCAAGCCTGATCGAAGGGGAGCTGGATTCGGAATGGAGGTGCAGAGTTCGGGGAATGCTTTGGACTGAGGTGCAGAGTTCGGGGAATGCCTTGGACTGAGGTGCAGAGTTCAGGCAAGGCCCTGGAATGAGGTGTAGAGTTTGGGACTAGGTTCTTGGTTGCTTAGGTGAGGTTGGAATTAGGCTTCCAGAATGTGGTGAGGGGGTAGGGAATTTAGGAGATGGTAGACTAACTGGACTTAATAAACCTCCAATGTGAATGGGGTTGCCTTAGGGTATCAGGCTAATTAGTAGGACAACACATGGAGTGTGTGAGAAATTAGAATAGGAAGTGGATGTCATTGTGGTGGTGTGTAATAACATCATAGGTGCATAAGTATTTTTCAATGCTAATGCCCTATGGGGTTTAATAAAAAGAGTGTGTTTTGTGTTTAAATCTATTGGAGCATGAGGATGGAGTTTCCGAGGCTAAGAGTCAACAAAGACATGTGAGCCATAGACTTCCACTCGGACTACAGACGCAAAAGGGTGGGGGTTTATGGCTGACACACCACCATGAGAATCAATGAACTATGAACTTGAATTACTAGCATGAACTACAACAATGTTTGTGTTTAGAAACACAAGTCTGTGCACCGCAGTCACAAGCAGACCAACAAATTTAGAACTTTAGGGTCCAAGGTTTAGGGTGAACGAAGTTGGCTACAATCTATTGCTGAGAAAACAGAGTCTAAACAACATTGTTGTTTTTCAAAATCAACACTTTAGTGTGTTGCACACAAGTGGAAGGAAGAACTTCAGAAACAAACTATCATTCTATCAAAATCCCTATGCTATATTATATCTAAAATCTTGATAAATTTCAATACTTAGTATACCCCAATATTATTTATAATATGGATTTTCAATTCAAATAGTCCATAGTTATATCCAATAATTTTCTAAATTTTATTGCTCATGAATAAAACACACCCTATATTTTAACGCACCATGTTTACTAATTTTCCTAAGTGTCCTCCCCGAGATGTCAGGTTAATTCTTTCTATTTGATTGCGGGTGAAATGCTGTTGTTGGAGATGGATGAATTCGAAGGAGTTCATACAGTTGTTTCATAAATTTTGATACAAAAACAATGCCCCGGTCGGATATTATTTCGTTTGGGGTTTTGTGATGTTTCCAGACATGATTTAGGCATAGCATAGTTGTGCCAGTAGAGTCCATGGTTTTAGTAGTTGGAAATAAAATGCGCCAATTTTGTATTCTTATCAATTACTATCATTAAGGCATCGAATCCTTTACTTTTTGGTAGTTTCACAATAAAATCATTTGTCATTCATTTCCATGGGGCTTCAGCCACCGGAATCGGTTGTAATAAACCATATCAGCTATGATGTGTCGATTTGGATCGTTGGCATAAATTATATCCGTCAACATAACGATGGACATAACTGCGCATACTTGGCCAATAAAATGTGCAAGCTACGAGATCCAACGTCTTGGCTCTTCTTTGGTGTCCTGGAGCTGGGGCATCATGCCTTGATCATAGTATTTTCTGTCGCAATTCCTCATCATCCGGTACAAAAATTGCATCTCGAAAATATATAATGCCATCTATAAATTTATATGCTTGAAATCTTTGTCAAATGTCAAATGGGGCCTTATTAGATCCAATCCTAAAAAATGCTAATAAGGGTTCAAGAGTTGAATCTTCACCTGTAGCAATTTTGATATGTTCTATGATTCTTGCATCCGTCCAAACTGGTTCACACGAATCTAGCATTGCTAGCATTAAGAGCGCTCTTGCCATGCCTTTATCTTCTTTGATAATATCACTCCTCCGTGAGAGCATGTCCGCTCTCCCATTCAACATCCCCGGTTGATGTTGGATGGTAAAATTGAAAGCCGAGAGTTGTTCTGACCATCAAGCCTGTAGTCGGTTAAGTTGTTTTGTAGTTAAAAAATATTCCAAATTTTTGTGGTCGGAATTACCCATATTTGATGTGGGGACCTTTCAAGATAAACCCGCCAATCTTGGAAGGCTAATACGATACTCAATAACTCTTTATCAAATATGTCGTAATTTTTCTCTATAGTGACATCTTTGAGCTTCAGTATGCACATGGATGCAAGTGTCCATCCTCCCCTTGTTGTGAAAGAATTGCACCAATTGCGGTGTCTAATCCGTCCGTTTCAACCACAAAAGGTTGTTTGAATCTTGGGTGAAGCAATATTGGTGCTTTTAGGAAACGAGCACGCAATTCATTGAAAGCTTTATCAGCTGCATGATTCCATTTGAATTGATGATCTTTCCGGGTCAATAGTGTAAGTGGAACCGCAATTTTGGAATAATCACAAGTAAATTGTCGATAAAAATTTGCGAATTCTAAAAACGTTTGTACCTCCTTAACTGTGGTTGGTGTGGGTCATTCTTGAATAGCTTGGACTTTATCTTGGCACATCTCTAATCATTTTGCTGATACAATCATTTCCAAAAATTTGATTGAATCCTGGTGAAATTGGCACTTGGAAGCCTTGGCATACATGCCATGTTGTTGTAACCGTTGAAGCACTTCCTGGACTATTGGTCGATGTTCCTCTAAAGTTTTTGAAAAAATAGGGATATCATCCAAATAAATTACTACCGAAATGTCAAAGAGATCACCAAAAATATTTTGCATATGCGCTTGGAATTGGGTTGGAGCATTAGTTAGCCCAAATGGCATTACCAAATATTCAAATAGTCCGTAACAAGTTTCAAAAGTTGTTTTAAACTCATGACCTGCGCCATTCTTATTCGGTGGTAGGCTTGTCTTATATCCCATTTGGGAAAAACTTTGGCTCCAACCAACCAATCGGTGACGTCCGGAATTAAGGGTAAGGGATAACGACTTCTTATTGTAACATTGTTTAGATTTCTATAATCCACACAAACTTGTATGGATCCATCTTTTTTTAGGCGAAGACAATTGGAGCCGAAATTGGAGACTTGGAACGACAAATCCACCCATTTCCTAAATTTTCTTCCAAATATCAGCGAAGCTCTTCTAATTCAGCTAGGGACATTGGTCGCAATCCGGTATTTTGAGGCTCCTCTCCTTCTTTGAACTCAATCTTCATATCGGACGGGTTGTGGTCTGGAAGCTCATTTAACGCCTCCTCACTAAAAGTCCCATGTAGATCCTCATGTTCCATCGGGATTTGCTATCCAAGTGCCTCGTCGTTGCCACACAA
Source organism: Polytrichum formosum (assembly GCA_964035585.1). Lineage (NCBI taxonomy): Eukaryota > Viridiplantae > Streptophyta > Polytrichopsida > Polytrichales > Polytrichaceae > Polytrichum > Polytrichum formosum. The sequence goes on from OZ037936.1 coordinate 3,909,477, forward strand.
TTCTGACACTTCCAAGGCGTATAACTTGGCTTCTATTGCCGACAATCAAAATCCGGCCGTTGTTACCATTGCATATTTTGGCGCCATGATATTTGACCGATGAGATTCCTTTCCATCCACTACCAATCGGTTGCCTTGCTTAGTCTCAACCTTGGCTCCCCGCAGGAACCTTGGTCAATTTTCTATCGGGGAGGTCACTTCCCCTTGTATTTTGTAACCACGTGCGTTAACCGGGTATTTGTTTGGGGGCTATTTACCTAGTACTTGTGATTTTAAGAGACCCTTTTAGTAGAAAAAAAAGCTACTCGGTCTTAATTTCCAGCACCCTATAGGTAATTCTAAGTCCAAATGTAGCTTGATTCTTGGCATGCTATAGTACTTATAAAACTTAGGCATTTGCTTAGATGGACATTAAAGGTTTTAGGGTAAGTGTTTGGCGTGGATATATGCAATATACATGAGCATATTTGAACCAAACTAGAAAGCAACATAAAACAAACGAGCATAGCAATTGAGCAAAATTTTCCCTCCTGCGAACGTGATATGCTTTTAGTGATGATTTCATCACTATATTGTATTGAAAATGTATTATTTTTCATTTTTCTACTAGAAGGACTAGGGATTATACTCATCCTAATATTAATTTTTTTTCTCCCATGATTTTATTCATACTAATTTATATCTACTATTGAAAAAAATGAGGGTTTATCCAATACCCTATTTTACATATAATGACGTTTCAAGCATTAATTGAAGGCTATGGTAGATCCAAGTCTTATATAAAATTTTCCTCCAATGAATAAAATGAACCCTATAGTTTAACTCACGTGGTTTACTACTTTTCGCATGGTGACCTCCTCAAGAATTTTCATTTTCACCAGTCGATGATACTAGCAATTGCCCACCCTCAGCTTCACAAATTTTTTCCGAGCCCGTCACTGGCCAGCCATCATCCTTCTTCTGATTTTTCCAAGCTTTGTATGGTAGTCCTATTAACTCTTGCATACAAGTCTCTTGCAATACTTAGAATAAAATATAATGCTTTTTTGAGACCATCGAATTACCGGATCGTGGCAAACCAACCAAGGCGTCCCCAAAATACATGGGTAACGTCTTGCATTGGTGATATCAACGACCAACACTTCTTGGTGGCTTCCAATATTTAACTCCACCCTTGCATGGTGTGTAATGAGTCCAGAGTTAATTATTCTTCCATCAATCACCCGAACTTCCCGTGGGATCACCTTGGGAATCACCTCCGCTCTGCATTGCTGAGCAAATTGGGGATTCATGAAAATTCCTGTAGCTCCTGAATCTACGAGGCTACAAGTTGGCACAGAATTAATTTTCCCTTCCACCATTAAATGCGATTCCGGATCCGTCAGCGCTCACAAATACAATGGATCTGCCATTTGAGCATTTGTCTCCCCCCTCATCCCCTCAAAACTCTTTGGCACACATGTGAGCCAAATATGGTGCTCACATGTGGTGTTAACCTTTAAGTTCTGTAAAACTTGACTTTGATAGTTCTTCAATTACTCAAAATTATAAAAAGAGTGAAGCTTTTGTGTTTTGATTTAAGATTTAGTTTGAAGTGATGAGCGGGTGTTGTGTGGGGATTGGAGTTAGAGGAATTAGTGGGTTGGTTAGTGTGAGCCACTCAAACCGCTCACTGTTTGAGTTTAGGCTCACTGCCTACAAGAACAAGGAAGTTAATTAGTTTGAATGGTCAATATATACGTTGTTGTTAGATTTTGAGACATCCGCCTGTGGATGCGAGTGGTCTAAGAGACTGGTATTAGGTCTGGACCAACCCGGGTTCGAATCCGGGTGGTTACATTGACCGGTGCTATCCCAAAGTTGAGCTAGTGGTAAAGCAGGAATAATCCGTAGGTGGATACCGAGAAGAAGTTACTACGCGCGTGTGCGTTGAACCCTTTCAATTATATTATTTTTTAGAAACATTCTATTTACCCGCGTAGATTAACCAAACCGCTCGCGGTTGGGTTAAAGTTCGCACTCTAAGTAGGAGGGGAGTTATTGGTTTTGAAATTAGACGTAGGTCAAGTGTTAGTGTGAAGAAATGTGGAGAAAGGACAGCGTTGAACATCGTAGGACATGGTCGAATGAATGCAGAACATGGTCAAACGACTGCAGGACATGGTCAAACGACTGCAGGATATGGTCGAACGAATGCAGAACATCGTCGAATGAATGCAGAACATGGTTGAACGAATGTAGAACAACGTCAGACGAATGAAGGACATCGTCGGATATCATCGGATGGAGAACGACGACGAACGGAGACGAATGGAAATGGACGCCAAACGGATGAAGTTGGAACGGATGAAGGCCATTGGATCTAACGGTTGGCGAAAGGAGACCGTTGGATCTAGGGGTTGGAGAAGGGCGGCTAGGGTTGTGACGGCCGTGGATGCCAACCGTTGGATCTAGGAGTTTTGATCAAGGGTTAGGGTGGTGACGGCCGTGGATGCCAACCATTAGATGTAGGTATGGCTTGATCTACGGTGAAGAATGCTTTGTGGATTGGAGGGGGTAGTCCCATAGAGGAGAGCACGGAGGCTCATTCTCTCCTCTCTCATTTTTTCTCCCTCACACACTAGGACCTCTCTCACTCTAGGACCTCTCCTCTCATGCATTAGGAGCACACACACACTAGGATCTCTTTCACATTAGGATCTCTTACATTAGGATCTCTTCCACTAGAACCTCTCTCACTAGGATCACTTCACTTGTTACTTGGGATTGCTTACTCTCTCCCTCCTTTCTATGTAGTGAGAGCAAGGAGTTTGTAGAAGGATAAGAAGATGAATGTAGGACAAGGGGTTTGTGAACCCTATGAGTGTTGAACAAAAGGGTTTTTGAACCCTATTGAAGAGTTATGTTATTGCCTAAGTCACATTAGCTTTGATATCATGAGTTGGTAGTGGTATAAGTTATTATCTCATCTCTTCTTCCATTAGTCTCATCCTTAGTCTATGCATTAGTCTCTTGCATTCCATTTCACATTAATTTCTAGTATTAGGCCATGAACCAGTGTTCTGCATCAAACTCTACATTCTATTATGCATTAATCCTCTTATTTAGGCCCTGAACTAGTGTTTACTTTGCATTAAACTCTGTACTGATGTCCTGCATTACACTCTGCACTATGTTCTGCATTAAACTCTGTGCTGGTGTTCTGCATTATGTTCTGCGTCAAACTTTGCACTTCTATTCTGCATTAGCCTCTGTGTACTAGCGTTCTGCATTACACCCTACATCATGTTCTGCATTATATTCTCGCATTAAACTCTGCGTTAATCCTCTGCGTTAGGCCTTGTACTGATGTTCTGCATTACATGTTCTGCATTACAGTCTACATTATGTTCTGCATTACAGTCTACATCATGTTCTGCATTTAAACTCTGCATTAATCCTCCGCATTAGACTCTGTACTGGTGTCCCACATCACACTCTGCATTATGTTCTGCATTAAACTCCGCATAACATTCTAGGTTGGTGTTCTACATGAACGTCCTACATGCTACATATTAGAAGGTCATTGCTTGGAAGGCACTAGAGTAGAACACCCATCCGGCCAATCTTGTGGGATTATTACTCGCTCGAAGTGGCAATCGTCACCACACATTTAAATTCATTAGAGCATGAGTGTGGAGTTTCCGAGGCTAGGGAATGATAAAGACATGTGAGCCATAGACTTCCACTCGGACTACAGACGCATAAGGGTGAGGGTTTATGGCTTACAACACATCATTCTAATTGGCTCTAATTTTCGACCATGCACGAACGCTTGTTGTTGTGGAAATTCCGCCCGTTCTCCATCCATTTCCCACTCTGGTGTCGTGATTGCCGCAGTTTGGATTGCGCCCGGGTACCAAGTACATGGACTCAGTCCCAGGCGATCTCTTTTCCCGAATCCCTAGCTTCTGCGACCCCTTCTCCTAATGCTGAAATTGACAGTGGTTTTGAGGGATTGGTTGGGCACCTAGTCACGCATGTGCCCCATTAATCCACAACCCCAACATTTCCCTTGCCAACGCTATCATTACATGTACAACATCAATCTCCATGGGAGTGGGACCCAAATTCACTGGAACCATTGGTGACCGCCCCCATCGGTCTTTGGGATTGGAATGGGGAAGAAACGGCTGTTGACCTTGGCACCGCGCCCACAATTGCTTGTCTATTTGCGTCGCCATCGCCATCCATTCGTGGAGCCTACGAGGTTGTGTCTTCGCCGTTGCTATGGAGTCAAGAATCTCATCTTTGAGCCTGCCACGGAACCTCGCCACCAAGTTGGACTCCTTCCAATCCACTTGCCTGCATATTTGTTAAACTTCGATATGTATATCGACACTGAACTTGTCTGTTTGATCTTTCCCAAGCGATCCTCCGCGCTACCCCGGCGGTCCATATCACCATAGACTGCGATCACTGGTTCCCGAAAACTTTCATAATTCATCAATAAACCATGTGGCCGACCCTCATCAAGAGCTTGCAGAATGGGCATTGCCCAATTTTGTGCAGTTTTTGTCATGTAAGATAGAGCATACACAATTTTATCCTCATCACAACGATAGGTTTGTGGCTTACTTCAAAATACCAAGCGGAGTTGTGCAAACCATTTATACACTTCTCCGCCCTTTTCCCCTGAATACTTCTCTGGGGCCACCACTTTTGATTCCTTCTTCTCCAAATCGACATTATCATCACCATTTGTTTCTTTCTGGATCTGACCACCCATCCTCACCGCGGCCAAAGAAGATGTAGGTTGTTGTGAAGGGAATGAAAGTTCAGAGAGTTGTTGCACTATTTGTGGAATTGCCTCTTGAAATTGCATTTGTTGTTGAATAAGTGTTGCCAATTTTGTTTCCATCCTTTTTGATAATAGAGGCTCGGCCTCAACATCGGATCCTTCCTTATCTATGACACTGTGGTTGAAAGCGATCAATTCTCACAAGTGGTGCTTCAGTGATTCCAGTGATTGCTAACTGCTTTAGCTGAAGGTTGAAGGCTTTGAGGCGATCGAGATTGGAAAATTGGGACTTTTTCTCATTAAAATTGTTAGATTTTGGTAAAATTGGTGTTTCCAGAGTGAAACAGAAGTCTAGGTAGACATATGCATTAAATGAAAAGTTTTAAGGTTAGTGGTGAGATGACGAGGATTCGAAACTTGAACACAACTTGGAAGTTTTCACTATGCCCTACGTCGGTCAAACCCTACATCACAACAAAAGTGAAGAAATGACCACCCTACAACCTACACTCACATGAATACAACCTCATACCAGCGGCAGAAATAGAAACTGGAAGTGGTGTCTACAACACCTAAACATACATCCATAATTGCAAAGGCAATTGGATGTTGGGTGGACAAACATGGCTGACAAAATGTCCGAGGTCGTGCAATGGCCCCCAAGTCGAAAGCCGCTACAAATTGGTCAAAATCACCAATAGCCTCCATTTTTCGGCAAGCTCGGCACCCACATGTGTGCCAAAAACCTTCTTAACGACCGGAGCATCTTTAGTCTCATGCAAGCCAGGCCTCTCCGATCGTGGACCCCGGAATGTGAACAATCAATGATGCTTTCTAATGTCAGGATTCCAGCCATGAAACTTAATTCTGTTGACATTCCGTTCATTATTCTGATGCCATCAACTCACATTACAATCTCTATAACATAAAATATTGAATACACATTAGGATGCAAAGATGATTGTTCAACCTAGAGTTCCTGCAAATTAACAAGAGAAAGCGTGAGGAACAAACCTCCTCGCAGTCTCGGGGATGTCACTTAGTGTATTCTTTGGAGACACATGAGCGTACAACACATATTTTTGGGGGGGCTATGTAGCTCATTTACTGCATTTTAGTGGACCCTATATTTTTTAATAATTCTACTTTCTTCAATTTCTTACCACCCTATGTGTAATTATAAATTAAAATCTCCATAATATTTCAGACCCTTCATTATTTATATTTATTTGAATTTTCCTTCGTGGACAATAGCATTGTACTATAGCATTAGAAATGGAATTCATCACGCAACAAAAATTAAGTTGTGTATACAAGAAGCATGTTATTTACATAATTGGTTATATGTCTAAGCCCATCGATAATGGCGTACTTAATTGTTTCATCCAAACATTGAAAGAAGTCCACAAATTCCAAAACAAACCAGCATCACTAAAGTGTCCATAATGTGTTCACTAACACAGTTGCACTAACATTGCACATGTTATCATTCAAAGTGTGAAGACAATTTGAAATGCCTACTTATGAGTCCTACGTGAAAATTGAGAAACGATCATCACAAAAGATGCCATAGCCTCTCGCCTAGAACAAATCCATCAATCGACTATAGATTCAATATCTACATATCCTTAATGTCTAGAATTCTTGTCTTGCGTGGGAGGAACAACCAGAGAATTATACAAACATCAATGAAATGTTCCTCAAAAGTACACTTAATAACCCTCATCCAACGAATTCATCCATTTTGTAGATGGATTTGTGATCATTTTTCATCTAGTTCTTAAATTTTTCTTGTCCTAAACTCAACCTAAAAATTAAAAAAAATCCCTACCAATTACTATAATGTTATTTTAGAAATACTATAAACATAATTTTGGTTATTATGTACAAATGACCCTATATTATATATAATGTGCTACCTCACATTTCTTCAAGGCTATGGTATATCAAAAATATATATAATTTTTATCAACCATGAATAAATGTCACCCTATATTTGTTCTCTCATAGTTATCTAAATTTTCGACAGTGACTTCCCTGGGCTCGCAGTAGCTTTAAGGAAAGCAAAGAAATAAACCTTGATAACCGCTAAATGTAACCGCCACTCCCGTAACCGCCACTCCCAAGTGCATGTCTCCTTAAGTCCCGCGTTATGACAAAGTCATAACACCAGATATTTTTATTAGGTTCCATGTTGAAACATGCTTCATTAACAGTAGTAGATTTCTCCCATGCCAAAGAAAACTCCATCTCACTAAAGGAAATCGTATCACCCCACTGCTTCATATTTGGCATGCAAAGCAAGTTCTAAAATGAGTGAATAACTAGAGGAGAAAAATTGATTGTGTTAACTTTTGCTAAGATATGGAATATGACCAAGAAGATCCAATTGACATGGATATAAATAGATGAAAACTTTAATTTAAAGGGGGTTTTAGTTGGAAGGGTTTGTAAATATTAAATTATGAAATGTAGTTGGCCAATGGGTTTGCAATTGGGAACTTGAGATGCATATTATTTGTGATTTAATGATGGTTAGACCACTTAAGTTTAAGCTACATGCAAGTTGTATGACCCCCTGCTCTATTAGTTCCAAGCAAACACCTCTTCATGGAATATGCCACCTCTTCCAATTTGGGAGCTGTGTCATTTCTTAAATGCATGTTTTTATTTTGAAAATTTGAATTCACATCTCTCTCTCTCTCTCACTCACTCAATTTTTTTGTTTTTTATAAGTTGCCATATTGGAATTCTTTTGGTTTTGTTTTTTGAGCACTTCCTCATAGATAGTAACAACAACCAATCAAAATACACATAATGAAATGACTTATAAGATTTTCATTTCACTAAAGGCACTCCCCTAGGAGAGAGACGACATGACAACACAAAAAATGCATTATGAAGCAAGTGGTGAAGGTATAGTACACGTTTTTGCACATGGATGTTGAGGAGTTCTTAAAGTAGTAGGCACTCCTCAAGAAACAACTTGTGGAAGCCACTTAGATTCATAAGAATGAAGAGCTTACAAAACGTGGATGTTGTTTCTTCTAAAAACAATCATGTTGTAACAAATGCATTGATAATCACATCCATATGGATAGCAATTAATGTATGCATTTATATTTGTGATCTTTTGTAAAATAGAAACCAAGTTTCAAGTGCTAAATTTTGTCCCTATTTCATCAAATTTAGTTTGCACTAGCTTTAGGAAATAAAAAATGACACTAATTTAACCCCAAACATTTTTGTCCTACCCGGTAGGACAAATTGATCAAAGGATCCAACAATGGCGCCCTTTTTTTGTCCTACGAGAGAGCCATAATAGGTCTGGGTAGGACAAACGTGATGGTGCCAATGCATTCAATAAAAATTAGATTCAATTTGTCCTACCCAGCAGAATGCAAAAATGAATCAAAATATTTGCCATCGGCAGTGAGTGGCAACATCAACCAATCATTGTTGTTGTCTAGCGCTGTTGACTTAGAGCGTGGTAATGGAAGACGGTCGTGAAGATGAGTTGCTAGCCATGATGGTTGATTTGTCGGCTTTTGATGGGGATGAAGAAGATGATGAAGATGTTGCCGGATTGAGTTGGGTGCGTGCTGACGACGCTCCTATCATCATCACAATCGACGATATTGAAGAGCGCCTGTTGGCCAAAGCGCAGGAAGAGATTCCAATCGTTCTTCAACGTCTTAAGTGCAAGATGTTTGGTAGTCGCAACCAAATCTTGATGAAGGCCCAACCGCGTAAGTTTGTCGGCGCCTGGCTCAATCCAATTGTTTTAGGTCTCGTCAAAGACTATGCCAATAAGGGGTTGTGTTCCCCAATCTCAAATTCGGAACTGCTGTCCTTTATTCGCGTTGAGCTTATGCTATCGTTTTACAAAGTGTCACCAACACTCTACTGCAGTGAGTTTCCATCAGCTGTGCTTGGGATGGACCTTAAGCGATACAGTTCAATTCTTAAAGCGATATTGCAACGACATGATGACTCGAAAAACACTACTACTTGGACGGCTCCCCTCACCCACGACCGCGAACTTGCTTCGTGTATGGATCTCGTGCGTAGGTCGTGCTCTGAGATTGGGTTTGTCTCAGGGGCAACGGAGGTGACAATGGACGATGATCTCTTGCGTTTGTTTTCGATCGCCAAAGTTTCCCAGCAGGGATTTTCCCATACGAACAATCCCGTCAAGGGTTTAGGAGTCATCCATCATGGTGTCGTCTCGGTGACCACATGCATGTACCTTGGCAGCCACATTGCTACTCGACGTGAGACAACACTTGACTGTGTCAAAATATTACTACAAACGTTATCGGGGGCATAAGTAGAGTCTCAAATTCGACTCCCTAACAACTTTTTGTGGGATCGGGGCTATGGAGGCGTTGACGGAGAAATCAATCAGTTCGCCATCCAGGCCAATATCCATTTGAATGGAACGGCCAAAAGAATGAGGTCGTTCTACTTTACCTTCGATCAGGCGCCGGGACGTGGACGGGAATGCATTCTTGAAAAGGGGACAATGGCTTCGTACTGGGCGAAGAAGAAGTCACCTGCCGACAATCGGGTTTGGCAGTACACATTGTTTCATCACAGCGGTCTTGGGCGCGGTTATCTCATGCAGACAACGCATGAGAATCTGGGTCCAGGGCGCATGACCCTAATCACAAAGCGAAGACAGGATGTACCCCTACAGCCGAGCAATCATGCAATGCTTGAATCGTGCCACGTCACCATGCTGACAAAAGTTCAACGAAGTCCAGAATGGTTTCTGCTACAAAAGTTTCACCTCACTGGCTGATCTGCCAATGCACTGTGGCGATTCATCGCTCAAGAAGCATGTTCAGAGTGAGCCGTGTCCAATAATGAATATGATGTGATGAATGTGCTTGCTATCAACTATGGCAATGGAGACGGCGATAGCAACGGCACTATCGATGATATTGTTTACTCTGTTGATGAACTCACCGCAAACAACGGTTGCTCAATTGAAAGATATTTGCAAGAACAAGATGTTGCCGGTGTCAGGGACGAAATAGGTTCTCATTGATCGTGTCTTTAACTGGGCCCCTTCGCCCCCCGTAGAAGACCCCAATTTGACCGATACCCTTCTTCTGACATGGTTCATGCCGCCAATTGGTTCAAACGCTTGCCGCGAGGGAACCGCGAATGAGCGCAACATCTCGCTCACGATTGCACACGTTTTGGATACCATCTCGAACGTTCATGTCGAAGTTGCTGCAGAGTACGGCCTACTATGCGACAAAGAGAACATGTTTGTTGCATTCTCTCCTGATGAAGTCATGGTTGTTGTTTCGCCACAATATGGCCGCTTCCTAGCCTTAGCGGAATACAAGTCAAAAGTGCTCTCAAACAACAAAGTGTGCGGAACGATCGATTACTACCAAATTTGGGCGCTACAGGGTCATTGATCTGACTATCGAGCAACAGGATGGCGTGCCCTCAATGCCTGATTTAGTTCCCGAGCTGGACAATCGTTGCCAAATGATTTACGGGATGTGCTGCGGTGGGTTTCTTCATGGCTTGTATATTGTTGCTTCACTTTGAGACGTCATCCGCGTAGTTCATATCATCATCAATGAGCAGCTCCGTACTAAGTACATGAATTCCATCCGGCAATGATTTCAAGACTAATTAGGCTGGATCGAGGACAGTATCTTCCCCAGCGATAGCAATCTGCCTGCTCATGTAGTTGACCATCATTCGGCTCAGTTCACGTTGAACATGTGGAAGACAATGTCATAGATGGTCGCCGAGCACGGTAGGCCACTACCAACGGGAAAACATCTCATTCATGAGGTGGCTGCAGCATGGAACCGCAAGAAGGGCCCCATCGACACTTATTCGAGATGGCTAAAAAACGTCAAGGTGGCACATTGTAGTTTGTCGCCAATTGGCGACGATCTGGCTGCGAATCATCATGTCTCTAGTCTACAACGGATATCACAATTTCCTGCTAGCTAAATGCGAGTCTTTCCTGATGAGCAGCGAATGCACATTGTACATACTCTACCAACAATATCGCAGTCGACAAATATCATTTCGCACGTTCTGTTGGGTCCTCGCCAAAGACCTGACGCTGTAGGTCGCATCTTCTTCCCATCAGTCCTCTGACGAAGCGTCTTCTCATTAGCACTCTTTGTCGAACATGCAAATTAGTCTGAACGCGAGAGGGAAGCTCATCGCATACAACAAACGCGATGCCTACTTCAAGAATCAGGAATTGAATGCTCGTCGTCTCAACACCAAACTAAACCACTCCAAGGTCAAGGAAACAAGACAGGCGTGCTGCGAGTGGTGCTACAGGAAAACAAGTCTGCATGAGAGCGGCGAGAAACATACTCGTCAAACGTTGACATCATGTTCAGTTTGTAAAGTACGACTGTGCCACAAAGTTCGATATGATGACGAAAGTTGCTTTAGCTTGTGGCATATGGCCACAGCCTTAAATGACCCATGTAGGGAAGAAGAGAAACCTCTGACTCGTGCTCACTCGAACCGCCCCCATCCACCTGTCCGCCACAGGCGTGATGACAATGACAACGACAATGTAGAAGAGCAAGTTTCCTTCAAGCGTTCCAAGGCCATCAAGATCGTCAAGCCTCTTGTTCGTCACTCTAGCCGACATTGAAACTGATCCAATAAACTGAAGTCCATTACCCGATAAATTTGTCCTACCGGCACTTTCTGGGTAGGACAAAACACTAAATACCGTGGCTCCAAACGCCCTATCTTTGTTCAGCGACTGCGTTTACCATGATCGGGGAGACTATGGCAATAATAATTTAGGTTAAGAAAGTTGTGTTCTGCGAGTAGTTGTTATTCGCTTGTTATGAACTCTCATAGTCTTCTCGAATTTACGAAATTATTTTTTGTCTTTTTTTTTGGTCCTACGGAGTTCAGTCTGGGGTTGAAGAATATGAAACATTGATATCAAATGATGGCTTACCCACCTATCCCCCTTTTGGTTAGTCAACAAAGCAACCCCACTATCCTGAAACCTAGCCGAACAAGGATTTAATACTTGGCACAAACCGACAAGCATGTGAAAGACATCATGAGGTTTATCTCATTGGAAAACCCATAACAACCCAACCACATCAAAAATAACTTATGATGATATCAAGGAGGCTTTTCTTACTCAATAGTGGAACTCTTTTCATCTCTTTGAGAAGAAACTACACTAATTATGATATTAGTGTCACCAATTCTAATTATCTTGCTCAACACTAACTGTAAACCGCGGTATACTGTCACCAACACTAAATTTTAACCAACATTATTAGTCATTTCTTGTCATTTTTGGGGGGATTATAGATTTACAGTTTTGCAATTACTGTCACTTACGAAGTGATTTTTCATCCAAATTTCAATCATCCGTGACAATATTTCATGACAAGTTGCTGACAAGAGAAAGTAGGGTTTTGGCGAATGGATGAACTCATCCATCATCCATGACAGTATTTGTTCACTTATTCATACGAAGCGTCATCAAAAAGTTACCGTAGTGAAATTAAATACCATATGACACTAAAAATCATATTTAGTGTAGATTACCTCCACTCAAAAAAAATCTTATATACAAATGTGAATTGTACTTCGAGCAACCATTGACTCCACCACAACACAAAATCATTGCTACCTACCACAACCTCAAACCATAAACTTGCCATTGATACTAGATGATGGACGACTATCCCTATCTGTAGAGATTGACTGCCATTTGTGCTCCTGCAATGCAATTGAAAATGAGGCACACTTTTGTGTTGGAACGTCCCCTATATAACCCTATTAGAGATAAGTTTCCATCATTATATGAGAACGTAGTTCCAAGGAGCCTCAAGTGTTTCTTTCAATTAGACCACCAAGTTGATATTAGCGCCTCTCACAGAGCCTACCGCACTCTTCACTGTAGAGAATTAATTGGTTTGAAACGATCTTGATGTACTTTCAATCTCATTAGCCTTTTTGGCTTCCTGGACTTTGAAATCAATTTCATTCATTTCATTTCAATGACTAAGACGGAAATTCCTAGTATGTAAAATTGCATAGGAAGTATTATACGTGTGGTACTATACATTTCATCAATAAATATGCACAGGCACTAATAATATGTATTCCAAATCTCCTATTTTCAATATCTATGATTCTACTGCACAATGATCAATTAGCATGGGCTCATCCCAATCACATAGTTCAATTTCATTTAATGAATCCAGAGTCCATATGTTATGCTTCTGATCCACTGATTCATAACATAAGACTTAAAGAATCTGAAAAGAAGAGATTGCCACAATGCATCCAAATTGTGTGGTTGGCTCTGCTTGTTAGCAAACTGATGTAGCAAAGATGATCTTTCCATCTTATGAAAACTTTTTATAATCATTTCCAACTCTTGCCGATACATCATTTACAAATGCTCGTAGAGAGCCTTGCGGAATAAATACAATACATCCGCACCAACTACTTCACTATCATGTACATGAATTTTGTGAAGCTAATGAATGGAACATAATACAACTCATCCCCCAGTTTCTACCTCCTTTGGAAATTGAAAATTTTGATGCATATGGCAAAGACAACACCAAAGAGACCAACAAGGCCGATATGCCAAACTATAACATATGGTAAGAAACTCTTATGGAACCCAAAATATGAGCCTATATAGTCACGTACTTGAATCTCCTTCCCATTTACTGCAATAGAAGAAGTCACGTCCCCGAGTTGAGACGTGATCAACCCGTAGAGTGTCCATGCTGTCGGTGTAATCCAATAATACCATATCCAATACACTGGTAGTTGCTGCATCATTGCACAGAACGTAAAATTACATCAATGAGACCTTCAGGAATGAAAGGAATTACAGCTAATAATCATGTTTATGTGTAACTGTGGAGGTCTCTACATGCCTTCCAAAAATAGTCACTGAGTTCTTTGGCCATTTAAGAGACAGTTGACCTCAAATTTCCAGAACATTATTAATTACCAGAACAATTGACATAAAAGTGCAAGCATTTTCATTCCAGTGAGTGACTGCTGTTCTAAGTCGACAAAAATCTATGCGATACAAAAGTGACAAATAGCCATTCCAGGTGAAGTACTTACTGGACGAGGGATCAAGAATCCAGAAAACAGGTTCCAAAGACCGTAAAAAGCTGATGATATTATAGCTGCAAATTGGCTGTTAGGAGTGATGGCAACAGTCACCATTCCCCAATATGTAAAATACAGGAGAGTAAAATACATGAAGAATATGAAATAGAAATACTTGGCAGCGGTCCACTCAAACTGGATCATAGAGTAGACTATTGTCCCATATATTAGAGACTGCACTAGCACATAAGGCCATTCCACCGTCACCTGCCAATGAAATGATTCATTGTGTTAGGAAATTGTATCTACCAGAACTCAAACTAAGTGGCCCTTGACACTGGAGCTTGAGTGTTGACATCTCAAATCTCATTGATGGAAAATGCTAGAATTGAGGATCAAACGGACCAAGTTTGATAGATGAAAAACCTACATGGAGTCCTACATGCCATGCAACAGAATATGTTTCATGGTGTACCAGATTTTGTTTCAAGCCCACCTCTTTTGAGATGGTGTACACAAAACCGGAAACCACAAAACTTCAAAACACTCATGATCCTTGATTTATTATGACTCAATGCATATAAGGGTCCACTTGAATAGGATAGTAATAAAATAGTAATTGGTTGAGAGCCTGGTCGCTTATGTCTTTATACTACTCGAAAGCCCGAGGCCAAACAAAACTAAATTCAATGTTCCTTGGTACAGCCTTCAAATGAGTTTCAAGGGCCCTCACAATTTCAAGGTCACGCACCTTGACCATAGTGTAACGTGGCCCTAACATTCACCTGAATGCACACTCTAGAATTCGTTTCATGCAATTTTTCAAAGGCTTGGATGATGAGTTCTATACCTGGGCAAATGAATATGGGAAGGTGGAATACATTCCTGCAGCTCGCTCTCTGTAGAAAACTGTGCGTTCTACGGAGACCACTGGCTGAACAGATGAACAATTATTGATACCCACAAACAAAACAGATGCATACATAGCGCCCATAAGGTTGAACAGGTCTTGTTGCTTTTCTCTGCATTCACATGCAGAGTAAGTCGAAAGGTCAAGATAAATTATGATAAAATATTGTTGACAAATGAAAGACAATTCCACAGCAACAAAGAATGCATTGTTTGGATATTGCATACAAAAGTTATGAAGGATCAAATTAATACTAGTGGATGTATCACAATGGTAGATGTGATACATATATGTTTTAGATTCCTCACCGGACTATCATTGAAAACCCACACTATGAGCTCAAATGAGAAAGTCAACTTGGAACAAAGAGGATACTTTCTTATCTAGAACAAAACACCTATTGTGTAATTCCAACCATGCAAACAAAAAAATTATTGATGATGAAATTCGTACCTGCTGTGGCCCAATTTCCAGAAAATGCTTCCAAATACAAGACCACATACTGTGGTGAATATCAACCGGACAACATTGTATAACGGATTTCGCCAATACGACCTATGTTGTTTCCATGAGCACGCCATACATTGAGCCCAGAGAGGTTGAGCATATTTTGTAGGAAAACTAATATCCTCCACTCCTGGTAAAGGAGAGCTCAACTCATTTATCATAACTTCATTACGCCTGTTTTACATCATAATAAAGGTTAGTACATGTAAGATATAATATATTACAACCTCAAATTATATAAGCTCAATTCTACATTGACAAAATTGCCTTGTCTGTAGGAATGAATGCAATGATAAGTTCTACAATGTTTGAGGCTAGAATCATCTTTGACTTGTATAATTTAACCATTATCGCACTAACATAGAAATTAAAATTCACCCAATCATGCTAACAGGTAAGATGACTGAACATATGATATACCTGAATTCATGACATACTAGCCTTTCCAATATAAATACAGTAGATGTGGTTTTTAGCATCAAAGCTAAATGAAATGAATGTCACAAAATGCTAGAAGGCATTATACTCACTGATACAATTCAGACTTCGCAAAAATTTGTGCAAAGTCGACTCCAATAGTCCGTTCAGAACCTTGAGATGTAATGTCAAGCATCCAAGTGGAAGGATTGAACCCTTCTTTGATAGGAGGGACGCCTTCCACAGCTCCGAAGTACTCAATCAATTTACTTGATCGTTTCCCTAACGGACCATTATATATTGCTTGCCCACCCCTCTTAAGCAAGAGAAGCTGCAAGAGTAGTCCACTGTGTCGTTAATCAAGGTGAAATCTCACTTCAGCAACCATTGAGCATCCTTTCAAAAGTACAATTTTTTTGATTGTGGCTTCTTCTGTGGGTTATGTTCTTATAACTCTTTTTTAAAACAACATATAGATATTACAAAAATTACAGTCAGGACTATGATTTCATATTAAGTGCACCTAAGCAATGCTTCAAGTGTTGCCCGGAAAAAATAGAGAACGATTTGAATGTCCATAGAAGATTATTGCACATAATAGAGATACCCTTGAACTCAATGGAACTTTTCGTCAGGAGTTGGTCCCCTATAATAAACCATTGGTTGTTTTGCATACAATGTCAATGATTTCTTTCCACTTTTGGGCATGGTCAGAGGTAGTGTTTGAATTTGAATGAAGACCAACCTATGTTGGTTCATTGAGGGCCATACTCATTCTAATTAGCACCTCTCAATTTGTTGAATTTGACCCTCAATGTACCAATATAGAATGTTCTATGCTTAAACCTCCACACTACTTCTAAGGATGCACCGGAAACTTATCAAACATGGAAGGTGTTACAAAACAACCAACTCCCGACCAAAATTCATGTTGAGTTAGAGAAGAACTCTAATATGAAGATGATATGAAGATGCATAAATGAGAGTTCAGAAGAAACATGATTTTTCTCACCTCGTCAAAAGCCTCAAATATGTCAATGCTCGGTTGATGAATAGTGCACACAACTGTGCGGCCAGTATCCACTGTATTTCGCACAGTGCGCATGACAATTGCAGCGGCACGAGCATCCAATCCAGATGTGGGTTCATCCATGAATATAATTGAAGGATTTGACACAAGTTCAACTGCAATCGTTAACCTTTTTCTTTGTTCTGTTGATAAACCAGTAACTCCAGGAAGACCCACCAAAGCTAGTCTCAAGGGAGTGAGCTCAACTAACTCCATCACCTCTTCCACAAATGCCTGCATATAAAAGAACATCACATTCATGTCACTGCTCTTATCCAATCAATCATTTAGTCACCAGAATACATTGCATTAACTTGTAGTGGTCAAGCCAAGCATTTTTGCTGGAGTCTCTATTCTTCATTGGATCTGAGGAGGCACAATACCATCTGTAATTGGTGACCAGGCCATAGACTGACCACTACGTCCTTTAGTGGACTCATGTCGCCTGGCCGTTTTACACCTACCTCGGTAGGTTGGACGCCTTCTACAACCAGTGGCAGGGCTCCTTGCATCCATTACCTAGTTCAATTTGTAATTTTTGTACTAAAATCTGAGCCAAGTTATTGATACTAAATAACTATCCAACCATTCTGGTATAAACATTTACTTATCCGATCAAAATGCATTGCATTAACTCGTGGTGGTCAGTCCAAGCAGTCTTGCCAATGTGTCTATTCTTGAATGAATACAATAAGACACATTACCATCTGTAGTTGGGTGATCATGCCATGGCTTGACCACTACATATGGTAATGGACACATGCCACCCTGCCATTGGCTATAGTAGACACCTAACACCTACCTCAATAGGTTGGGCACCTACTACACCCGGTGGCAGGGCTCCTCACATCCATTACCTGTTACACCAAAATCTGAGCCAGGATATTGATACTAAATAAATAGCAACCAATCTGGTAGGAACATCATCAACCCCTATGAGATTGACCGACTTGGGCTCTCCTTAAAACCATCAAATTTTAAAGAGCACTTGAGAGTTCTCCACTCATACTTGATCCAAACCTTGGAATTTGAAGGTAGGGAGAAAAACTGCATACCTTTCTCACTTTGTTGCTCACATCTTTTGATAGCCGTAACCAGGCAGAGTAAATCAGTGACTCATGCACTGTCACGTTAGGTGAATGGATGTCAAATTGTTCACAGTATCCTGAAATACGCGCAAATGTTGCCTGCTGTTTTGGGTGGCCAGAGATGAAAATATCACCCTCTATGTACCCACCAGTTTTTCTTCCTGCTAGAACATCCATGAGGGTTGTTTTCCCAGCACCACTGACACCCACCAATGCTGTTAGCACACCTGGTCGGAATGCTCCACTTATGTCATTCAGAAGCTGCAACTTACTCTCAGTGATTCCCTGTTGTTTCATCTCCTGTATGCCAAGAAATCCATCCTTGAGTACTACATCCACCTTTCCAACCAAAGATAGTCATCAAGGTAAACGTGTCTTTTGAGATACTCAGGTAAACCTGGTTAGTTTTTGTAGTTTGCCATGATTCCAAACTTGGATTTCAGAGTTACAATATTTCTTGAATCCACGAATGTGATATGACATTTTGGCAACAATCTGTGAGATTTTCTGAGCTCCCATGTTGTGCTATGATTTTGAAGTCAAAAGTGCTGGAGCCATAAAACGACCAATAGGCACCCCCCCAAATATGTTGACTATTCAGCCTAGAATGGTTAACAAATTATTGAGTCCAATCCCTTTTTTTTAACACATGTCTTTTTGGTGTCCGTTCTAAGATCCACACCTAACCACACGATTAAAAATATATGCATCTGATTAAGATAAGTAACCGAATCAGACACATTTACCTTACTAAGTTACATTAAAAAATGCATGTAATCAAACACAACAAATGCAGCCAGAAGAAAGAGACTGACACAGCAGATCCGTCCCCATGCCCCCATGCAAGTAGCATATGAATTTGAATGAACTGTGCAAGTGAGCAAATCACCTTGTGGTTACAAGGTTAGAATTCATACATTGTTTGATCCGTTGACCTTAAAGCCTATTTTAACACACAATACTTCTAAGCTTGTGTTTTTCTTTCCCACCATTCAACTGATAACCCAATTGTCAAGCACATCAAAGGGTAGAGGAATCCTTACAGGAGGCATATCAATGAAGTAATTGATGTGGTGAAATGCAATGGTCAATGGTTGGAAAGGCAAAACCATTCCTTTTTTAGCTGTTACTCCATTCGCCTCATACATGGCTTGCTCGTATATATTCTCCGAATGCGCTGATCGAGATCGAGATGATCTGGACCTAGATGATGATAAGCGTCGGACCTTCGCAACCCCATTCAACCCTAACAAACACATACCACATTCAGCACATATTGATGGTAATAAAAAACTTCTTGCATCAAGTGTAACAAAAATTCTTGATCACTAAAGTAAATACTCAAGAACAAACATGGTGGAACAACCCTCCTTCAGAATGACATGAACCGTGTTCCCATACATTTCCAACTATATTGCAATCATTCAATTTGGTTTTCAAGATCCTCCACACAATTTTCAAAGCCTCACCCATTGATCTACATAGATCTTAATCGACAACATATAAGAAACTCAAAATTTGAGCGGTAGGTGTACTTTTTTTAAATCATATCGAAGATACTTCATTTTTTTCAAACCATGTTACAGGTTCAAGACACATACCATCTTCCCTGACGGTCTCCAAAGCAAGAGATCCAGAATGTTGGGAGCCACTGAGAGAGCCATTTTGAGCGAGTTTGCCCCCCACCTTATTGGCATCCTTCTCGTCAAGAGCCTCTTGTGACAGCACAACGTTTGGTTTACCGATAGCTACAGTCACCAACATATAACCAAGTGTTAAATTTGGGACAGGAGAAACCATTCTCTGAATTGTTCTGTGCGAATTCAAATCTACACCACAAGATTCATATGGTTGAATGCGGATGGAAGCAAAGCTAAGTAATAGCTGCTATTGTAGATTATGTCTCTGTTGAACCCATCAATTGTCAGTAAAACATCAGATGGTATTCCACTCTTTGAACAAGAGCTACTTATTGAAGATAGCTGTCAATGGACCTGAGATATACACTCTTTGAGAGTTGAAAGGAAGAACAAGGTGATCATGTTTCAAAAATAGATTTTTACAGTTAAATGTGCACTGGATGGGGATTAGCAGTTTACAAAGGAGGGCTCATCTACTCTAAAGAGCTAAAATAATGTAGATTAAACTGAAAAAATTTACATGTGTAACGCGCTGCGTATGGGATTGGCTTGGTAGAATGTTTACGGACCACTCACAGCTTGGCAGGTGGATATGTTAGAAGTAATCTCACACTCCAGTATAGTATAGTTACTAGCATGAAGGCCAGTGGCACGAAGTTGAATAAACTTACGATTGAGGACCTTTAGGAAGAAGCAGAAGAGGAGGTTGAACAAAATGGAGTATCCAAAGAGGACACACACACCAAGCCAATACCAATATCCTCTATCAAAGATTCCACGTGTCAACAATACTTCCCTTCCCAGAGTTGATGTCTGAGGGCCATGGCCATCTGCGGGCTGCATTGTCAGGTACAAAGTTGTATGAGTTGCAGTTAGAAAATGTAGTAGAAACCCCCAATATTAAGTGGTACTTGAATTCAATCATAATGCATGTGTATAAACAATTTGCAATTTCTCACTACATAAGGTAGATAACCCTTATTCGGTTACTTCTCTAATCAGGACACCTATATTTGAGTGGTTGTCCGTGGTTTGGTGTGGCTCCAAGGAACTGGTACCAAATAGACATGTTTTTGAAAGAGATTGGACTGCATGCTCAAAATATGTTAACCATTTTAGGCTGAATAAATTGGGGGAAATTATATGACCATTTAACGAGCACGGGGATCTTTTCTTTGATTGTGGATAAGATACTCATATGAGCTCCCAAAATTATGAGGAAAGTGGCAACAACCTCAATTTGGATTTGCTTTGCACTAATTGCATGTTTCATATCCTAGGAGAAAAGGGCTAGTCAAAAAAAATAACCATTTAAGACCTATCTACCTTAGTTTAGATTGAGTTAATGGGTTGCATCAAATCCGGTTGAGTGGTTATATCACAAGGCCAATATTTCCAGATATTATTGATTACACCTTCAACAAATTACCTTATTCCACCTGTCTGCAAGAAACTCATTTGTTGCGATGGCATTTTGTGCATAGGAGAGTGGTGATATCCAATATCCCCATATCCACCAAGGATGAATATTCTCTAATATCCCACCAACCAGAAAGGATTAGTTGACAAAATCAAGCAACCACTACAATAATCCAAATTTGAAGGATGCAACGGTTTTATGCAAAATGTCCCACCAAAAGAGCAGGTACTGCTTTCAGAAGTTGTGAAAAGTATATCATCATAAACTGCGAAACATCAGCATTCAACACCACATTGTTGTAAAGGGATTGAAAAGAAGTACCTCTGGACACAATGAAACCTCCCAGAACAAACACAACTATGATAGCAAATGATCCACCAGTTTGAGCAACTATCATGACCCTGGCTACTGATGCAAGCAATCGGAACAGCCCAAGTGCCATTTGGTGCATTGCAAGTAGCACCAACCACTGCCTGAAAAACCTGCAATTAAACACATGAAACTGTTAACCCCTAAGCGTCTATGAGGCCCAATCCAGGCCTCTCTAAGCACAATACAAAATGTGACTTTAAGCTACATACTTTCAAGTTTTGCTAGGTGTATTAAAATTTATCTGTCTAGAATTAACTCATTTTTCAAGTGCACTTTTCAAATCACTCAAATACATCAATGTTACTAAAGTTTTGAAAGTACACATCATGGGTGTCCTTGGATGCATATACATATAGTATTTTGATCATCAACGTCGCACGTAAGTGTAGTATGATCTTCTCCTTGACAAGGTAATGTACTAAATAAAGTTTCGTATTCATAAATATACAAAACATGATTTTAAGACTTGGTGAGGCTCACAGAAGTTATGTATATAGGTTGTACAATGAGCCCCTTGTCCTTTAAGGGGCTGTTAGACAGATACGACTGTTAAAAAGCAATTCTTTCTCTTCCAATGTACCTGGTGGATAATAGTCCTCATAGTTGCCCCTCTATGACCAAAACTGACCAACTGCCAAATTTCATTGCCCATAAGAAATTGAAATATTGGCCCAAGATCACTTATTATGAAATTAATTTGTTCTCAGGTTCAGGATAAGCTACTTACCGGCTAGGCTCAGGAGCAAACCCAATTGTGAAGTATGTAATGCAAAGCCATATGCCTGATTCGTAGAATGACAATGGCAGCCGTAAAATGTAAGTGGGAAGAGCAAAAGCCCAAGGAGGGTAAAAGAGAAGGTCACGCTGTTTGTAGAACACTGGCAACCTTTGTATGGTGAGAGCCATCTCAGCAAACCCATTGAACATCATGTTGATAAGACCAAAGAAAAGGGCACCTAAGTAAAGCCCCCCTGAGTTCACCGAATCTGGATGAAGTGTTGTCCGGAAGAACACGGACATGGTTATCAATGCCACAATGCAAACCTGCAAAATTGGAGAACAGTACATGGTGAGCTCCTCCTCCTCTACAATTTGGAGGACTTAACAGAATGATATATGCATTTTTTTTTTGGGGGGGGGTCGTCACAAATGTTCAAAAATGTTGTTTTCGAAACGGAGTTCAGTGGGCCAAGGTAGAAGAATTTTGGACTTGACATGTTGCCTAACCTTGGAAGCTTGGTTACAAGGTCTCAATTTTCAGTAAACATATCTGCTCTCAACTCCAATTGGAAACAGTGATTTTTAGCCATACAAAACCTCTGTCTTGAATCGGAGTTATAAATAGACATTTCTACCCAAAAAAAGAGGGACCAATTTTTGACACAAAGCTCCACAAGGTCATGCACATGTTAAGGCCAAAATTCTCTTACCTTGGCCCACCAAACCCATTTCAAAAATGGCCTTTTCAAACATGTGTGACCCCCACATGAGACTCTATCTAGTCATGCATAAAAAAAAAAATCCCACTAACCCAAGCTGCATCTCACACACTCTCATAGCCGGTCCTCCTTGAAAATACCACATGCAAATCTAAGCAGTAAGAAATAGAGTAATCCTTTAACTCAAGATGAGTTTTGGTCAAGGGTTGGTTATTTTACGTACAATACCTTCCATGTTAGATGAGTTTTTGGTGTATGTTTGAAAGTAGTGTGGAGGTATGAACAAAAAACATGCTATATCGGTTCAACTCTTTTTGGCATGCTAAGAGGTGCCATAATGAGTTTGGCCTTCAATGAAAAAAAAAAGGTTTGTCTTCATTCAGATTCAAACACTACCTCTGAACATGCACTACAAGTGGAAATAATTATTGCTATTGTATGCAAAACAACCAATGAAAAATCATGGGGGACCAACTCCCAACGAAAAGTCCCATTGGGTCAAAAGTTCAAACTCTAATGTCAGAGGGAAAAAGAAAAACAGGTGTACTTCGGATGCACTTGGGTCCTGACCTGTACTGATTTAAAGATATATACGAACTTGTTCCGTTTCATGAGCAGTTTCTCCCTTGCGAAACAGGCCTGGAAAAGCTCCCAGTTACTCAGAGCATAGCGCTCACTCACAAGAGCAGCCGGGTGACTTTTCAATTTGTCAAAGGGAGTGGCAAGCTCCTCACTGAGTCGCTCTCCCACGTGAAACTTAGGATATGCTTCCGCAAAAGCCTTCACAGGGACGAACTGGTAAGGGCGACTCTTGTCAAACCAGTACTGTCCTTGATCTTTTCTAGAAGTCACCTGCACAGACACCAAATTTCAGCAAACTCATTTCCCAACCCCATGTAATAGATATACATGATGTGAAGGGTGGTTTAACCCGGATCCATCCCATGGAACTCTAAAGTTAAGCCGCCTAAGGCTGAAATAGGACTCAGATGGGTGACCTTCCTAGCACTTAATTTTTGGTGCACCTTACCACTCTATAGTTCACCCAATGATAGTGGGGTATCTGCATCAACAATATTATTTCACCCAGCCATGTGAAAACCTAAAGCCATGCCCTTGGGGGAGATTAGTTGCATGCCGGCTTGTCCACACCCACTCAAATTGTTCACCCTAGAAAGGAGGTACTATCTAGTTCTCAAGATCCCTCTGATTCTTGTGATGTTCGTTTCGGAATTCCACATGAACTTAGAATAACTTGAAGATGAAGAAACACCATAATTCATGCCGTTGGCAACATCTGAGTCATCTCTCTCTACATGTCATGAGTTGAAAAAAGGTAGTAGTCCTCAAGGTCTCTCAAATTCTTGTAATGTCCATTTCGGAATTACACAAAAAATTAGACTAACTTGAAGATGAAGAAACACCATAATTCACGCTATTGGCAACATCTGAAACATGTGAGTCACCTCTCTCTACATGATTTGACCTGGAAAAAGGTGGTAGTCTTAAGGTCCCTCTGATTCTTGTGATTTCCATTTCGAAATTAACATACAATTAGGCTAACTTGAAGATGAAGCACCATCATAATTCCAGCCGGTGACAACATTGGAGTCATCTCTCTCTCTCTCTCTCTCTCTCTCTCTCTCTCTCTCTCTCTCTCTCTCTCTCTCTCTCTCTACATGATGTGAGCTGGAAAGGGCAAGGCTCACCATCAGTTTGCAAACTCTAGCTTACATCAGTCTTGGAGCTCTAAGTACTCACCTCTTGTAAAAAGTCTGCGACACCCTTGCGTTCAGGGCATCGAAATCCCATGGTCTCAAAAAAATCGACCACCAGCTCACGAGGGCCTTGATAGACAATTTGACCCTCAGAGAGAAGAATGAGGTCATCAAAGAGTTCGTAGGTTTCTGGTGCAGGCTGCAGGAGGGAGACAAGCATAGTGCCGTCCAGGACATGCACTGACTGTCGCAAGCACTTCACAATTTGATAGGTGGTCGAACTGTCCAGACCAGTGGAAATTTCATCCATAAATAGAGCCTTTGCAGGTCCCACGAGCATCTCACCTGAGACAAATTACAATGTGGATGTTGGTCACATCCTATTTTGGGGCTAATTTGAGACCAAACTTGAGAGAACTCAGCCATCAAATCACCGACAGCCTGACTAGTTTACAATCATACTTGATTCACATAACCATGTTCAAGGACTTGAGGTGAAGACACACAATTGTACAATATGTTGGTATATACACTAATTTTCAGTTCGTGACCACCAATCATTTGCTGTACAGAGACCAAGGTGGAAGAGACCAGTTGAGGCTTACCTAGGATGTGATTTTTTCTGCCATGTGGGTGTTATTCAGACTCTAATTTGAGACCAAACTTGAGGACTCAGTCATCAAACCTACAACAGCCTGAGTAGTTTATGATCGTACTTAACACACACATAACCATGTGAAGGCACACAATTGTCCAAAGTGTTGGCAGAAACACTATTTTTTTTTGGTGGCCACCAGTGGTATGGTGCATAGGGATCAAAATGGAAGAATAATCAACCAGTTGAGTCCTACCAAAGTTTGTGACTTTTTCTGCCATTGAGAACATCGAAGGAATGAAGCTGTACTTTGGGTGCTTAATTACAACATGGGTGTTTGTCAGACTCTAATTTGAGACCAAACTTAAGAGGATGTGGTCATCAAATCATCAACATTCTGACTAGTTAATAATCATACTTGATACACAGAACCATGTGTTGGCAAATACACTAATTTTTGGTTGGCGACCACCACTAATCTGGTGTACAGAGATCAAGGTAGGAAAAAAAGACCAACTAGTTGAGTCCTACCTAGCTTGTGAAGTTTTGTCATTGAGAGCAGCAAAGGAATAAACTATAATTTCTATTGAAATGAAATGGCATTAATGTCCAATGTGTTTTTGGCAGATACGCTTAATTTTGGTAGGTGACCACCAGACCTGATATGGTGTAGAGAGATCATCAAGGTGGAAAAATAACCCACCAGTGTTGACTCGTTTCTTTTGGCCTCCCGAAATACCACGCCTCATTTCGTCTCCTACCAACGTATCCGCACAAATGTCGAGATCCAAAATCTGCATTAAGTGACCAGAAAAACTCAGAGCAACATCAACCACATTTGTTTGATTGCTCCAGAATTCATTGTTTGCAACAAATTCCTAGTCAGCACTCTAAAACCATCCAGTGGACGTTACAAACTTTGGTCTATCAGACTTTGACTCAAGGAACCCATAAATGGTCTTTTTACATTGTAAAAGTCCAAATTCGGGTGATTTTAACAACGCATGACCCTAAATGTGGCTAATGTACAACACAATAGAGTTATCCTTTAAATCAAAGGGACTTTTTGGTTGGAAGTTGGTTGTTTGCATACAACACCTTCCATGTTCGGTAAGCTTTTGGTGCATGCTTGGAGGTAGTGTGGAGGTTTAAGGAAAGAACATTCTATATCAACTCATTTTAGCATCCCAAGAGGTGCTAAATTAAGTTTGGCCCTCAATGAACTGAAATAGGTTTCTGTAATTCAAATTCAAACACAGAACGTTTGCCTAGTGTCCCAACAAAAAGTCCCCTTGAGTTTAGATAAATCTAATGCCCACATGATCTTGCTGAATTTAGGTTCTTGTCTTCAGAGCAAAAAAGAACGACCAGGCTAACCTTTAGGATGTAATCAGTCATGAGACTAGTCCCCTGACCTCGCACAGCTGTGGCCTGCAGATATACACAACAGCACAATTATGGTATTGTTGATTGGTCCACCTCTACCTACCATGAGTTGTTTAAGTGGTTCTCTGTGTCTTAAGGTATGAGTAGATAATAAAACCAAAAGTTAGCCATACACAGCCGTTACAGATCATAGATCACAGATCTAGAGGAAAATACAACTTTACCAACAAAGTATATATTAGCAGTAAGTGATGCTAAATTGCAAGGGAGAAGAAACTAGGATGAAAAAAATCAAGACCTTCATGAACATGTCGATATCTGGATCAGGCTTAATATTTGCCTCCTTTTCTCGTCTGGAGAGCTCCATCAACATCTCTAAAATAGAATACAACAGACAAAGTTTTGAGTTTTTTTGAGATCCAGTTTCTTGGGTGTCCCAAAAGCTTCCAAATAGAACAAAGGTAACGGTCCACTACCCCAATGCAATCAGTGTACTCATCATTGAGTGATCCCTTTTAACCTCTCAGCAGACAATTTCACTACTCTATTGAATTCCCAATGAAGTGAAACATTTTGAATTTCCTTGTCCATTTGCACCCCTTTTGACCTTGATGTTATCCCGCATGATTGTATTGAGAGGTTGTGTATGACACAACCCAACAAGATAATCTCTACACATAATTTGCTCACCAAAATTGGGTCCAACGCCCTGACACCGACCAGAAAAATCAAGAGTCTCTCGAACAGTCAATTCTCCCATCTGAAGATCTCGTTGACTGATGTAGGCGCAGGTCCTTTGTGGCACAAACTCGTGCATTTCATGTCCGTTGTATGTTACCTTCCCCGATACCTGTGCAAAGTACACCAATTTTTCACTTCGTTCAGAGCTTGCAAATTGACAAGAATCTATCTGCACCATTATTGATCTTAAAAGAGGAATGTACATGAATTTTTCGGAAATGCCTAGTAATAGGGCTACATTTTTCTAAATCGCTGTTACTTTAATAAAGTAAGTGTAGAACTAAGAACACTGCGATCTCGTCCCTGAAATCTGCAATTCTAGCATCTTCCAACACAAGAAATATATCATCCATGTATCACCAACCTTCAGGGCTTTGTCCATTTTGTTGGACAGGGCCAGCAATAAAGTTGTCTTTCCAGAGCCGGGAGGTCCGAGCAACAGGGTCATCCTACAAAATAACCATAAACTTCAGTAGAAAGAATACTCTTTGTTGTGATAAAGCAAATGATTTAGTTGCTCTTATCAAGACCCAAAGCCTCATACTTGACCGGAGAATTGTAAGGAAAAAGAAAGGACTGGAACGCACGGCTATTGGCTGAATAATAAGGTGAGCTCAACTCCAGAAACAGTCATATAGAAAAAGTTATGAGTCTTTCCAAAAGGAGAGCACCAAAAACCTCTTCAACAAACCTTGATGGCTTGATGATGCCACTAACATCTTGTAAGATATTAAGCTTTTTCTTCTTGGTTGGTGAAAGATGGAACTTACTTAATAGACTCTGCACAAAACAGCTCAAGCAAGTTACCTACCATTTTAAATATATAATTAGCAGTAAAGTCGTAACTTTTCATTAGGTGTCCGCAAACAATTCTAGTTTCCACTCTTCTATGGCTATTTGAAATAGCTCATGCCATACAATCAACTGGGAAGTGAATTCGCGAGTTGCTCACCTCAATTAAGGTCAACGAGAAATTTGGTAGACTTGGTAGCGCTCTGCTTCCAATGTACACATCCGCTTCAACGTTAAGATGCTCAAACCGCACTTCAATCTTTGGAAGCACAATGCCCACCCTGAAAATGCGAGACAAGGTTAAGAATGCATGAGGCAAAACGATGATTCAACTACCCCAAAAATTTAAGAAGCTTCCTTCACAAAGACATCAATGAACAATTCCGAATTGTTGAACCCTCCTAGTTAAAACTCTGATCCCAAACAAAAATGTTGCCACCATCTTGAACAAAGTAGGACTTCACAAAGTTATTTCAAATTCCGAATGAAAAAGAAACCATAACACGAGGGATTATTAGTTGACAATACCCATCTCCTAGACATTGTAGGGATGGTTGGAATCCTCCTTGTTACTAAATTCTGCTTGTGGGTACTGAGGTCCAAAAGTCAAAAGCCATATCCTTTGCCTTCGAAAGGCAATCCTGACTTTCTGTTACAGTTCAGGCCACCCAACCTGTTGGGATCCTTTCATCGTGATACCATAGTCTTATTAGACAAACAAAAAAAACTTGAGGATGGATGTACAAGACTCCCAAGAATTTCAATTGGCTGCATCCTCGTCGTTGTGAATCTCTAGCATTTCATTCCCTTGCAAGAGAGCCCACATCAGCAGCAGCAACAACTAAAATTATCAAATCTGGAAAGACAACCTTATTGTTAGCCCGGTCCAGCACATTGGACAAAGCCCTAAAGGTTGGTTCCCAAGGATCATGATTTCTTATGATGCAAGAATTGCAGATGGCATCGACGAGATTGTAGTAAGAATTAGTACAAGTGGATGTTGAAAGATGGGTGATGAAGACTGTAGAAATGGGTTCAGTGATGATTTCCAGAGTGACATCAAGAAAGTGCAATACACTGAGAAGAAGTTCAAATGGGAACTCAAAGATGGGTGTTTAAAGATTCTACAAACGGATCAAGTAGTGATCTCCAGGTTGTTGAGAAATTGCAAAAAAAACGGGATTGCAAAACCCATTTCCGTATGGTAGAAAATGAACTTTGGAAGAATCTGTACTTAACCTTTCCCGATGGTATGCTATTTCATTGAGCTTTGGCACTGACTTAAGCCGGTTAAATCGTTTTGCCTCAACTAGGAGTAAGATTCAACTTTGTCAACATTTCACATCTCTTGAATATTATTCCTTGCAGCAACTTCTCGAGAGAAGCAACTACGATTCCAAACAATAAGTTGCTGCATGTCCATATGAGCTCCAGAGAAGATGTGACCTGAGACCACATCAAGAGGATTGAGGAATTTCGGACCTGTCAATCCGCTCCCGAAACTTGAGAAGGAAGCGCTCATTATCCTCCTCCGTGACGCGCAAGAGCTTCGAAATGATTTGCTGCCGATCTTCGTGGCTCAAATTCCTCACATCGACCTCTTCTTGAGAGATTTTTCCATCGGCTCCCACATTCTTCATGATGACTGTCCGAATGCGGTCGTAGGTAGGGAGCTTCTGCAGTGCTGCCCATTTCAATGCCTCCTCGTCATCCACTTCGTACCGTTGCGTGGAGGAGTTAGAGAACACATTCTCCCGTCGAGAATCACTCTCAAGAACTACTGAAGGATCCATCTAGTCCCCTTCTTCACGCCCAAGAATCACCCCCTTGAATCCACCCTTCCTTCGACCTAATAATACATGCAATCTGCAATCATCAAGTCCCGAATCGCTTTCTTGAATGTCTGGAAAAATCCTCCCTTTTTCGCCGTCACGGTAATCCAACCATTCCTTCCAGTTTTACATCCTCGACTTCGCGGGGCTGTCTTCATTGCTCCACAGCCGGCTTAGATTCCCTGAAAGGACAGGCAGCTGGTGAGTAATGATGTTCATGTTCAAATTCGAACCAAGGGATCTGAAGTACTGAATCAATGATAAACACAGTGACCATAACCTTTCAAGCTTTAACATCTATCCCACCCCAAAAGAAGCTGCCACAAAATTTTCTTGAACCCCACACCCAACTAGTTTCCTCTAAAAATCAAAGGGATGATAGTGATAACCCTCCCAGCCGAGAGGGGGAAAGTGAAGAAAAATTTCTTTGAAGTAACCATAAGCACCAAGACAGACAGACAGACAGACAGAGCAAGACATCTCTAAAGCCTGATGCAATGAGTGCCTGCTCTTTACTTTAGAAGAGTACCCACAATCCCACATCAAAGTTTTGGTTACACTTCGAGGCAATCCATCTTCCAGTGCAAGAACTTAGCAAATTTAAGTCTCCTCTACATTTAATATCATACTAACTCAAACATTTGGGTCACGAAAATTCTGACAACAACTACTCTACTCATTCGTTCAAGAACAAGATGCCTATTTAGCTGTTACAACCTCACACCCATCCTCAAGTTTCACCACCAACCCTCCAATTCAAGAACATTTCCAAATTCTTTTAATAGAACTAAAAGCGGTATAATAATGCCACCATCATACCACCCTCATTCATTCACAAGATGTTCAAAATCTGCATGCGCTGGTACCAAACAGTGTCTCTGAAGGCTGTGCCAAAAGTCCCAAGAATCAACCAAACCCACTGACTCGAGTCACCTGAACAACAAACCTACCGACCCACCCCAACGGTTTAAGTTAAGCCTCACAACTAACCAAGACTCCGGATCCTCCCAGACCTGACCTCCGAGTAGCCAATTAACCCCTGCAAAGAAAGATGAGTCAAGCATGTAGCTTGATCCCATCCAAAAACCACCGACAAAATACTTCAATCACATAGGTAAAAAGAAACCAAAACTGGCCCCCCACATCGTGGGAGTTCGTCACAACCCAATCTTTTCTGTGCAGAAGATAGGATCACCACCTGCTCCAAATCAAAAATGCTGATGAAATTTCTTGCAAGCAAACATTAAATGATTACTTATAACCAACTTCTTCTGACCCCCAGACAGTGCCTACAAAATGGCTCCGTGATCCATTGAAATCACTCTACCTTGAATCACATGACTCTCATCATCATCCTCCGAAAGTTCGAAATAAGGAAAGAGCGAAAGTAACGAAATCTATCGTGTCTGGAATCCACAGTTAAAATTGTTCGAAATCTCGAGGTCTGTGTCCCCTAGATAGAAGAGCGCCGCAATGACGGCATCGTCGGGTCACCCTGTGTTTCGCCGGGTGGGGCGGGTGCCGGAAGGGTGGGTCCCATCATCATGAGTCAACTTGGCCACCTCTTTGAGCTGGCCCATCAATATTATTACAGACTTAAAGGTCCACTTGTAGTACAAGTTCGGCCCCCATAAGTTTGCGGTTAATTCCTTCTAAGTGGGTCACTTTAGACTAATTAGGGGCTTCTTATGTTAATTTTAGGGTGAAATAATCCTTAAGAAGGAAATACATGTTGTAATATAAGGGTCACCTAAACCCAAGGTCATAACTCAAATCCCATGGGAACTCCGAAGTTAAGCTGCCTAGGGACAAAGTAGTACTCATATTGGTGACCTTCTTAAGCACTTGATTTTCATGCACCCTACCACCTATGATCCACCCAATCACAATGGGCGGTATCCAACCATGTGGGAACCTAGGGGATGGCCCGGGGGGGGGGGGGTCTAGCCAGCTTGTTTGTGCATGTTCAAGGTGTTAATCTTCAAAAGAAGGCAATAGTCATGAAGGGCCCTTTAATTCTTGTAATGTCCATTTTAGGATTACATGTATATGTAGACCAACTTGAAAATGAAGCAACATCATAATTCACACCATTAGCAACATCGGAGTCAACTTTCTTTTTTGTTGTGAAATAAATGACTGTGTTTTCACCTTGGATAGTACACTAAATAGTCATATTAGTGTGGGTGGAAAATTAGCACATAAATAATTAGCATGGCCCACATTAATTTTCTACTCAAGGTGGGATTACCATGGGTGAAGACCCCAGGTCTTCCCCTGAGTCTTCATGAAGACCTACTAACCGACACATTTCATGAAATAAAATAGTCACCTTACATCAAAAGTAACACAACAACAAAGAATCACCCACATTAATTTTTTGGAAAAATAATTATTGTGACCCACACTAATTCTCTACCAAAAATTAGCATGGATTGCAAATTACTATGGCTCACATTAATTCTCATTACGAGAATTAGTAGTGGTAGAGATCCAACTCAAAGAGATGGGCATCTAGCCCTAGCCATGAGTGCACTTTGGGAGGGGAGCATCCTTCTAGACAACTTACCATAATATCAATTTCAACAATTTTTTTGAGCTCGTTCCCTTTATACATGGTGGGAGTTCTATGTCAGTGAGGCGTTGTGAATGGAGGGTGTGGTTTTGTGGGCAGACCACATCCAAGCCATCCATTCACAACGTCCCATCCTATGGTCTACGAAACTGCTCGGGCGGCCCCCAAAAAAACTTCCAACGGATGAAGTTTTAGCGGATGAAAAATCAATGTTTGCAAGATGAAGGGGTTGATTGTTCATCCGGTTGTATGAGAGCATTTGTGTGGGATATCGAAGGTTCCCAAAGTTCCCAATGGAGCTCCCCAACTCAAAGAGGTGAGCATCTAGCCCTAGCCACGGGTGCACTTTGGGAGGGGAGCATCCTTCTAGACGACTTACAAGAATATCAATTTCAACAATTTCCCGAGCTCGTTCCCTTTATACTACAGGGTGGGAGTTGTGTTATATTTGGGGCCAGACTACTCCGAAGCCCCTTTTTAGTGTGAGTGGGACGTGGAACTACTCCAATCCAACTTGGCATGTGTTGGGTTCTCCGGAAGCTCTATGTGACTAGTTCGTTTCATATCCACCCATCTTTGCCATGGGACTTGTGAGCCTCTTCTGTATACCGAACTACCCGGCCTTTCCCCAGCATGCCTGGCGGCCACTATTTATACCACCCATGTATATATATATATACACATATATAACACTTACGGCAAGCCCACCTCCACATAACATACATTGATTACGGAGGAAAAGTACGAAAAGTGTATATTTATGAGAGTTATGTGTAAAGTTGCTCAAAGAGAGACGAAATCATGGGTTTGATCCTTTCCATAACATTACTCAACTCAGGAGTTGTGTTCATGGGCTATGTAGCATATTCGAGAATAAAGACTCCAGATGTTGGAATCCCGGCGCTTCAAATTGAATTTGAAGTCAATATAGTTGAACACAACTCATCATCTGAGTAATGTTATGTTTGAGAGAACTTTTAGTGAGACCTCGTTAGTTTGTCATGGGTCACAGCCTATTTTGAAAGTTGGGTGGAAATCCTTGGATCTCTCCACTTGCCATCCCAAAAGCTTTGAGGAAATTTAAGATCTAAAAAAGGTATGTTCATAGGACATGTCACCCTAAATTTGAAATCAACATGTGCAAGGTTAGCTTGGCCACCCATTCTAGTAGGACAAGCTAGAAAGTCGGTTTGGAATAGCCCAACACCATTGTTTGAGTATGGTAATTTAAGTGTTAAGAGAGTTTTGGGTGACTTATGCATAAGCTCTCAAACTCAGGTTTTCAGTCAACTCAATGGGAGTTTGATGCCAACTTGAAGGCTTTACGCATAACTCTATTATGTTGGAAAATTTGCAATGAGGATTGTCAACCATCGTCGTATTCATAATTATTTACGGAAAATGGATATGGTCATCCACATCTTCCAACAAAATGAGCATGTTTGTGACCACTGCAAAGTCGCCACAAACATAAGTGAACAACCAGTGTCCTTGTTTTCCCTTGGAGTTTCATCCAAAGGTGACTCATTTCCACTAACATGTGTGTCATTTACATAAAATAGTTTAGGGTGCTATAATTAATGAGCTTCTATCAAGTTTTTTGCATTGTGAAAATAATATTTAAAAATGTGGATATGGATACATATATAGATTTGAATACGTATATGTCAACCATCAATAGAATGCACTATATCCGTATCTACAAATGCAAAAAGTGGATGGAATCACAGAGGATTTTGTTTCGTGGACATGACAATAGGTGGGCTTGCCCTTATTACTTACTTATAGGACTTTGCTACAAGGCCTTCCCCAACACTTTTGGAAGAATCACTCAAAAGTGGGAGGCCAATATTGGTGTGCAAAACTTGAATGGCATGCAATTTATGGAAAGTAGATTGCTCAACTAAAAGCTGCAATTTGTATACGATGGAGCTTGTGGTGGTGGTGGGGAGTCTACAAGAAATGAACACATGTCCAACTATCTTTCCAAAGAAAAGGGCCGCATTACCTTAAACTATTCCCCAAAAGAAACATGCAACAAAAGAAAACACGAAGCAAACGTGGAAAGGTGGGGAACTACGAGTGCAAAAGGTGGGCATGGTGGGGGAAACTAGGGAGGAGGTGGTAGGCATGGAGCTAATGTGCTGACATGGCATGGGAACAAAGACAAAAAAAAATTTATTTTCTTTTCTTAAAGTGCTCCATGGTTTAAAGGCATCTCAGGGGAGGGGGGGTACGAGCATGAGCATGAACGTACATGCATATGACAAGTAAGCATGGGCATTGGGCATATGGGTGTATGGGTGCAATCGGATTCATATGCAACACTAATTCATGTGCATGGGTGCAACATGCCAAGACGACATAGATCCAAGCTAGTGATGTTGTACAATGGAATCGTATGGGTTCTTCATTATTGTCACATTGGGAAGTGTTTGTCACATTCACGACTCCACACGACCAATGGCACGACCGGTGCCACATCTCCAAACTTGTTGTGACCGATGTTCAATTTTGAGTTTGTGGTGATACATACCCTTCATAGTTTGAAAATTCTGATCCTTAATTCTTGAAAATTGAGCTAGTAAGGATTCATTCAACACTAAAGTTGTCCACAAAGTTCCTTAAACAAAGAACAAACTTGAAGTTTGGTCCCTCTTTGAGGTGTTTTTATTTTTTATTTTATTAAGAGCTTGCTAGCTCGTCTTGTCTCATACATTGCTTTTGAAAGTTGGTTGAATCTCCTTAGACCCACTCTTTCAATCCCACAATAATAGAGTTAATATTAAGATCTACATTAGGATCTACCCATGGGAATTGGATCAACTTGTACGAAGTGCACGGTCCACTCTTCTTATCATGACAAGCTAGAAAACTAAGCAAGCTTGAAAAAAGTTCAAGTTTTCTCCTATTATTTGCAAGCTTGAAACCATTGCTTTAGCATGCAAATTTTAGGAGAAAACTTAGGTGACTTTATGGATATGTCCTACAACTCCCCCATAGTTCGCTCCATAGACTTTACATATAACTCCATTAAAGCAACTCATGATTCAACCTTTTAAGTGGAGTTACAATAATAGAATAGATTAAAAAATGGTACAAATTCCAATCCAATGTTTGATAGCCATTGATTCAATGTTTAGTTTGATGTGACTAAATCAATGTGAAATTAAAGTGGATTGTAGAATATGGGGATCAATTGGACCCATTGGGGTTGAAAACCCCTATAGGTCTCTTCTTTGAATGTAATTAGAAAGTCTTGGAGGGCTTCTTTGGGTTTTAGGTGCCAACATGTTTAACCTTTATGTAACTAAAGAATCTTCTCAAATTCTCTTTGCGACCCGTATGCACATGCTTATCTAAGCACTCCTTGGTCTTCTCAACACTTGTGTACTCTCCAAATAAAAACAAACTCAAGAAATAAACTCAAATGTTTTATAAAAAACAATTAGCCTATGAATAAAAGCAAGAGGACTTCGCTCCCTTGTATTCTTGTTTTTCTATAAAAATATTGACAACAAGTATTGGAAGCCCCGGGCTAGATCACATCTTCATTTGGCTGGGCCCCGCCCCTCCCACGCCTCCTTCACTGCCCGCATCTGTGTGGGAACTCCTCCTCGTTGGGAACCAATGTGACAATACCCGGTCAAATTTACAAATATTCAAGTTGACATCACTTTCATTATTCCCAAGTTAATTGATGGAGTTCCTTCACATGCCAAAGGAGCTTAATGGCTTAAGTGACCGGGCACTTAATGGCTTATGTGACTGGGTATTGTCACATTGGTTCCCAATGAGGAAGAGTTCCCACGCTTGTGTGGGCAGAGAGACCGGGCAGTGAAGGAGGCGTGGGAGGGATGGGGCCCAGCCGAATGAAGATGTGATCTAGCCCGGGGCATATTGGAAGTAGCCAATATGGGAGACTCCTTCAAAATTGGGGTTTTGTCATACTCCACTTAAAATGATGGTATATAACAAACTTTGATAAGGCTTTGTCACCGTCATGTTTGTTATGTTTATTTTGAAATGAAATGAAATTGATTCTAAGTCTAGGAAGCCAAAATGCTTATGGGACTAGAAGTACATGAAGATGGTTTCAAAAAAGCTAACTCCCAGGAGTAACGGATTCTAGTGGCCTCATTAAAATAGAGGTTAATATCAATTTGATGGGAAAGACTTGAGACTACTTAATACTATAATATGAAACACAAAAAGTAAAGATTGTGAACCATAAATGGGCATGCCATGAAGCAACTACATTGAATTGTCCTAGTAGTGTGGGTTACTATTTGGAGTTACGCATTGCTATAACATCATATTGAGCATACAATTTTTTACTCAAGCTACATAAATAGTTTGTATGCACATCAAAGAATACGTTATTGCTTGCTTGGCAAAAAAGAATGATGTTGGTAGAAAGTTATAGCAACACATAACTCCAAATGGTAACCCACACTAATAGGACAATTTGGTATAGCTTGCAAACTCCTATCTTGGCCAATACCAAAGTCATTGACCTCCTTCCTAGTAGTTGGCTATAACAACCAACTCACATACACACGTGTCAATGCCCCCCCCCCAACTTAACAATGCTCAAATTGAGCGTTGGATTTGGAATGGAGAACATTTTTCTTGAATGATGTCCTTATCGTTATTGGGCCCACGCACTCAAAGTATGAAAGGTTAGTAATGTTATGTTTAGGTAGACGTGCCTAATTTGGCTACTTATCTTAATTGAACGCCTACATTTGAATGGTATGTGATTAGGTGTGGCTCCAAAAACAGATACCCAAAAAACATGTTTAATTTTTTTTTGGATTTTGTGCATAAAATGTGATAACCGTTATGAGTTCAATAATCAACACAATTGGGTGGACTTAAAACCATTTCGATGAGCACAAGAATCCTCACTTTGATAGTGAATGTGTTATTCATACGAACTCTTAAACTTTATGAGAAAAGTGGCTTCGGCCTCGATTTGGATGTGCTCATCATCTCGTCTTAAATGCGTGTTTCATATTCTAGGAGACGTGGGCTAGTTGGAAAAAGGTAACCATTTAAGACCCATCTACCTTATGACATGCTTCTTCAAGCCATGAGATCTTGCCATGCCAACTGGGGTGGTGCTACACAAAAGCGAAGCCTGGCGCCCAGAAAGGCACAATTATTGCAATCCACATGGCACCATGTTGAAGCATGGCGGACGTTAAATCTCCCCCTACGAACTTTTCGGGGGAGGTAGATTCAGGCAGGGGCAGCCCCCTAGAAAGAAATCCAAATTTTCTGGATCCGACCGAAAACTTCTGCTTACTCGCCCGACTTCAAAAAAACCATTGCCCTTGCATTCTTGAAGGCCACCTATCCACAAATCCCATATTGAGTGCACTTCATCTTCAAGGTCCAAAATCCATTGAGTAAATATATATGTTCACTTCCATTGAGTAAATAAGCAGTTGATTGGGATTTCATTTTCAAAGTGAAACCGCCAATAAAGCATGTAATTAACTTGGAAGTCAAAAATATTACAAAACCCTCATTAGCATTGAGGTTATACTTTTTGTGACTTACCATTGAAAGGGTCTTTGTCATTCTAAAATGGAACTAAAATGAGTGTTTTATTTTTAGTATGTTTATTTCATAATAGTTTAGTTAAGACCTTCTACTTTCACAAAGTATTCATACACACTCAAACTAATTAAGTGTGATTGAATGTAATTAAGTCTAATTAATCCTAATTAAGCCCAATTAAATAAAAAAGTATGCTTACCAAATTAATTAAGCCTCATGATTTATAAAATGTACTTACTGGAATTAATCATGAATTGAATCAGATTTGAGGAATGATGTGCTTAATTACACTTGTTTAGGCTTCATTACGCTTAATTAGGCTAAATGCACATACTTGCACTTAATCGGGCTTAATTATGTATGAATACTTGTAGAAACCTAGGCCTTTCGCTCAATTACCTTCTAATATTGTTAATTAGATTTACTTACATTCAATCACACTTAATTAGTTTGAACGTGTATGAATACTTTGTGAAAGTAGAAGGTATTAACTAAAACTATTATGAAATAGACATACTAAAAGTAAAAACACTAATTTTAGTTCCATTTTAGAACGACAAAGACCCTTTCAATGGTAAGTCACAAAAGTTATAACCTCAGTGCTAATGAGGGTTTTTGTAATATTTTTGACTTTCAAGTTAATTACATGCTTTATTGACGGTTTCACTTTGAAAATGAGATCCCAGTCAATTGCTTATTTACTCAATGGAAGTGAACATATGTATTGGATGTTGGACCTTGAAGATGAAGTGCACTCAGTATGAGATTTGTGGATAGGTGGCCTCCAAGAACGCAAGGGCAATGATTTTTTCACAGTCGGGCAAGCGGGCGGGCAGAAGTTTCCGGTCAGGTCCATAAAATCTGGATTTCTTTCTAGGAGGTTGCCCCTGCCCAAATCTACTCCCCCCAAAAGTTCGTAGGGGTTCGTAGGGGGAGGTTTAACGTCCGCCTTGGAGTATGCGCCTGGTGTACCTTGGGAGAGAGTTTTCCAGCAAGTGAGTGAGGAATTGTATCCTAACTTATTCCGCAAGTTGCTCTAGTCTAGTTCCCACTTCCCATCTGACTGGGAATTTCAGGCAATCACTCACCTTACGGTTGCAGCAAGCAGTGAGTACTATTACTAGGGATTTGAGGCCTGAAATGCCTCAGGCATCTTCTGTGCAAAAGTTGTCCGGAACATGTGCATTGGCCTCATGCTGCACAAGTGTCCACCAGTCTCGTGCGGTGGGGTTCATTTTGTTTCATGTAACTTGTGTTCAGTGATCGGGGAGATTTTTGGGCATAATCGGTTTGAGATCCTAGTGTTTGCAAGTCCAACCGGTTACATGTTGACATCCTTCGGTTTTCCTATATTGATTTGAGGCATATTCCATAGATTCTTCTAAAGTGATCGGTAATTCACCTGAAGTCTTGAACTTCAACCGGTTCATCTGTAACTAACTGCCGGTTCTCCCCGATCATAGCTTGTGTTAAGTACTTAAGCTTGCCAGTTTGGTACCCCAGTGATGATAACGTAAGTAACTGAGGGCCAATTTACACATTGGACCATGGAAGATGGCCTTTTTCTAGGGTCCGATTTTATGGTCCAGCTTTCATTGGTTTGTTTTCTTAAAAAATCAATTTACAAAGCCTTTGGACCCCTCACTAGGTGTAAACCAAATGTGGACCAAGAGGAGTGACCATGCACCAAAAAAAGAATGTGTTGATTTTTTTTAATATATGTCCAAAAAGGGAAATTTTGAAAGAAGAAAAAAATTCAAGTTTGACCATTCTCTTGTCTTCTCTTGTCTTCATCTTCTCTTCCCTCAAAAAATTTCATTAAGAATTCATTATAAGAACATTTCTTTGCCATGGGCCCTTGCCTTTTCCTACTAGAGCATCTCTTTTGTCTCTCCCACCGCAAAATCCGTTGGACCATGTCAGTGGATAATGTAGGCCTTCAAATATGTCTTTTGGGGACCTCAAACTCCATGGTCACTTTGACATTTTTTTCGTTGGTATAAACCGAAGTGGTCCCGGGACGAGTTCAACAACCCATCACAAATTTTACAGGGCCTTGGGACGACTTCATGGTCCATGGTGTAAACAGTCCCAAAGCCCTTGCGGGCTATTATGTGGGTCCAGAAATAAGTTGAGATTTATCCCGGTATGATCCATTGGGACACTCTTCTCCTTCGGGGAACGCAAGGGAACTTTGCCGGAGCATGTTTTGTGCAGCAATGACCACTGTTTTGTGCGAAGACGGCTCCCTCCAAAACATGGATTTCTTGAGAGGATCATGTTTTCTAGTAGTGTATTGTCATAACATTACTCAAATGTTGTTGAGTTCTCATGGGCCCTAGTATCTGGCTGGGGCGAAACAACCCGTACATTGGTTCCTTGGAGGCAAGGGTTTAGGCATCCAACAAGGAACGAGTGTATGGGTTGGTTCACCCTAATCCTAGTATCTAGACTATTAGTTCCCGCATCCATGGAGCTGGATCATGCCAACGTGTGAGCTTTGTGCCCACACCGAGTTTGTCATCCATCCCCGATTAGTCTCATGGAGCCAACAACCTTCTCATAATATTACTCAACATACAACTTTGTGGGCCCTCATAATATACCAGTGAGATGCCCGAAAAGCTATGCATGGGGACTCGGATTCAAACTAAACTCCCAACATCTCATTGTTATAATTATGAGGGCCCTTGTCGCTGAGTGATGTTATGTTTATTAACATTTCAATTTTTGTTGAGTTTCATCCATATTTTAAAATCAAGCAAGGGAGATTACCAACATAACATTATTTAGAGTCATAATAGTGTTATGTGGGAATGATAGTATTCCATGGAATATTCCCAGATATTTCATACATTTAGACTGAATAGTGTTATGTTAATGGATCTAAACAATGTTATGCAACACAAGTTGACTAATGTTATGGCTAAAATTCATATAAACCCCACTCATGCCCCCTCCCCACCTGACTTTAGCTAAGCCTAAAAGTTGGTCCTAAAAACACGGCCTTCACACCATCGACATTATCTAGTGCCGAGCCTAGTTGGCAAATGATGTGGCATGGTTTAAAAGTGGAGGTTTTAAGCCTCAAGCACCGACCCATCGGTACCTAGACATGAGGGAAGAATGTAGGACCTTTAAAAGTGTCGCCTCCCACCCTTGTGATTGGTTGCTTTTAGCCTTAGCTATGAGGGCATGAGGAGCTCCATTAACAAAAACCGATGGTAAGATAGATGAGTAGTAAGGCATTTGGGGATGGGACAAAAACTATCAAACATGTCATTGCTTGGTAGATAAAACAATGAACATGTATGAAAGCTACTCAACTAAAACCTACTTGAAAATCTCCAGAGCAAATTCTTATAAGTGCATTGGGATAACCGGATGCCTCCGCTATAACCAAGGGAGCTTTACCCGGTTTTAAGGGAAAAACTTTGGTTATTTGGTAAAGTCAGGTGGGGAGGGCATCATTATGCTTCCTGTATTGTTACTGTAGGAAGTGGATGATGTTTTGCCGCGTTGTCACGGAACACACTTTCACTGTGCACTTAGCATGTTGAGAACCCAATCTGAGTGAATGGAATAAACGGGCCCCGAGTCGTGCGGGTTCCTTTAGTGTTGCTCCCCCAGTTTGACATTGAGGAAAGTTCCAGCCCTCCTTCCTTAGTATGAACAGCATCAAATATAGAAAAGCTGAGTTCACTTTTTACACGAGATATACTGCAGTAGTGTCCAATCATTTGGGGCTACCAAAATATCATATTCTGAAGCTCAAATTTGAGAAATGTTTTTAAGTAGCAAGCAATCCATAAGACTACATTCCAGTGGGATTTGGGCGAACCAACCCATACACTCGTTCCTTGTTGGATGCCTAAACCCTTGCCTCCAAGGAACCAATGTACGGGTTCGTTCGCCCCAGCCCTAAACCCTTGCCTCCAAGGAACCAATGTACGGGTTCATTCGCCCCAGCCCTAAACCCTTGCCTCCAAGGAACCAGTGTACGGGTTGTTTCACCCCAGCCAATGGTACTCGACATGGATGAAATGCCGGAGGCTTGGGAACCTTTTTACCACGAGGGCCCAGTAATTGCCTTGCATGTTACTTATTCACATTTGCCTCCAATTTATCATTTATGGTATTTAGTGTCACATATATTATATGCAAAAGGCCTAACCTAGATGTCTAGAGGTCTCAAAGTGTCAGGTTTGCTAATTGCCAATACACCCTAAACTCCGTAATATCAACCTCCATAATGTCACTCACTCTCTAATATCCCGAAACCCTAGGGAACGGATGTGCGTAGTTCAAATCTCACTCCTTAGTGGCACCTTTCTCTCCCTTATATCACGAGTTTTGTCATCAATGCAAACCACCAAAGTCAACCCACACCCTTGCATTGCGCCCAGGGTTGTCTATCCCGACGTCATGACAGTGTCGTGCCGTCATGACGTGTCGTGTCGTGACGGACCCCTCCGTCACGACACAATAGGGTCCACGTAGGGTCAACCTAGGGGGAAGCTAGTAGGGTGGGTAAAATGCTTACCTTCTTGCCAAGGTGGCATCCTATGTGGCAAAAAAGGGCGACGTGGACGTGCATATGCCTAGCGCCAAGTAAACCATTTTACCATTTTGTTTATCATTCTCTTAA
This sequence comes from Polytrichum formosum, assembly GCA_964035585.1. Lineage (NCBI taxonomy): Eukaryota > Viridiplantae > Streptophyta > Polytrichopsida > Polytrichales > Polytrichaceae > Polytrichum > Polytrichum formosum. Next base: position 3,952,091 of record OZ037936.1, read on the forward strand.
AATCAAAGTAGTAAAATTTGAGTAAGGAGGGTGTGGGGCGGACGGGGAATGTGGGGAAACAATTACTAGCCCTCGTCCGCCACCCCATCCGCCCCCGTTCCCCACCCCGTCCGCCCCCGTTCCCCCCCGTCCAACGGGGGAACGGTGGGGAACAGGGGCGGACGGGGGGGCGGACGGGCGCTAGTAATTTTTTCCCCACTTTACCTCTACTTTGCTGACATGTCATCACATGTGGACATCTTACATCCTAGTGTCCGAAATGGGGTAATGTAATTACACACAGAATTCGGTAAAATTCAAGTCCATCAGGATAAAGACAGCATCCGGCATAATGTCGTGACGGATACGTGTCGTGACGGATACGTGTCGTGACGGCACGACATTATGCCGAGATTAGCCTCCGTCACGACACAATAGACAACCATGATTGCGCCATGTGTCAATATGTGGAGTGTCACCTTCTTATTCTTATTCTTCTTCTTCTTCTTATGCCACTTGTTGAATGTCGGTGCATGCATCCGCCACATCGCCTTGGAAGGCGAAGTGGAGTGGACCACACCACACCATTTAATATGTTGCACTTTGTGTTATTCCATAGTGTCACATTCTACACTAATTCACTAGTATCACGCATCCATGTTAACACTACAAAACTCCGTAATATCCCGTGCACTTTGGTTGCCACATGTGTGATGCTACGGAGTTTAGAGTGTATGATACTACTCACCAACATAAGTGAAATTTTAAGCGAAAAATCATATACAATATGATATAAACCATATCACATTGGGATACTTGAGATGGTAGGTTTGCATTTAAGCATGCAAGGGGAACATATTATTTTAACATACTAATGGCAAGTGTCATGTGTTTGCGGTCCACATAATAAAATTATGCTCTACTCTTCCCTTCCTATTCTATGCATTTCTTGGTCATCTCATACTTTCATATACATTGTGTACAAGTAATCTCTCATAAGTTCAAGAATTTGACTTGTGTACTTGAAAAAAAGAGCATTGGAATGCAAGAAGCGATGTCCAATTCATCCAAAAAAGAAAGGATATGGAACTATTCATTAACATACTACATTGACAATCTCGATTGTGCAATGCATCCTTCACTTCTTTGAATGCTCATGATTATCCAAAGAGAATGCACATGACTCCTTTGCCTTATTGGATCTAATTCTCCCAAGCCCAACCCATGATTTCATACCCCTCTATTCCCCTTGCTTGCATAACGGCTCGCATTGGTTCATGCCATGTAATGTCTAAATATTTATGGGGCTCATTGTGATACTAGTGACCCCATCCAAATGCCAACAAGCCCTACCATACTCTACTTCATGACCTGATGATTTACAGTTACCACCATGTAGGTCAATGTAGAATATCTAAAGGTGCCCATTGCCCTTAGAGAATTTCAGGATTATAAATTATCCATTATAGAGTAAAAATCTAAAAATTCCAATATAGCAATGGATAACTATGCAACACTTTCAGTCCCATAAGCGTTTTGTCTTCCCAAATTAAAAAAACAAATTTGTTTTATTTTAAAGATCAAGCTATCATTCGGCCCTTCCAATTGGTTCCCTTCAATAAGTAATGTTCATAACACCTACCATTGGGGAGGGTGAAATTGTTGATTCTTACATAGAGCCCAACCATTCTAATTTTAAGACAAAATATCAAGTTAATATGCGTCAAAGTTCCATATTAATCTGTTGAGATTAATTTAGTATGAATCAACATTAAATCTCAAGGGCCAAGTTTTATTGCACCCCTGATGGTAGGTGTTGGGAAACAACATCCCTCTTCAACGGGTCATGTCAAGGCTCATCACTAGAAATAAATGACTTACAACATTACCAATTCAATATTTGTTTTCAAGATAATCCATAAAACGTTAGGTTTTCACACTCAAACACTTATGAGTCATAGGAGAGAGGGAATTATCACATATGAGCACACCTCTCATTCAGCCAACATAGAACTTGAACACTATTGGTTTGTGGCTAATTGGCAGTACAATTTGTGAAGTTGATTAGGCGTATTGACGACGCTACAAAGATGCAACGAAACGAAGTCAGCAAATAAGGCACAATAAATAGTTTCTTTTTTGATCTCATTATGAATGATATAACCCTTCAAACCGTTGGCAGGCTCGCCGGCCCTTGACGGCAAAAATATTAAACGTCATCACAAGAAAGATGAACGAAGGAGAGCATCAAACAACTTCGCCCAAAATGGTTCCAATTTTGACCATCTCACTAATGATATGGACTGATGTATACATGTCTATTTTGGTTGTTGATCTTAATAGGAGACCTATATTTGAGTGGTCTTGGTTAGGTGTGGCTCCAAGAACATCTGCCAAAAAAAACATTAGTTAAAAAAATAGAATTGGATTACATGCTCAAAAAATGGTAACATTACATGGGTATGGTTTTGGTTTAATGAGCCAACCCCGCCACTTACTAGGGCCACTTACTAGGGCCACTTACTAGGACTTAATTCATTTTTTTCAGGCAATATATTATCTTAAAAAATTTAGTACCATACATATGAAGCATATTATCATGGAAAACACATCCATGCCCTCATATGCAACAAAACAAACAACTTCTTTTTAGGCACCATTTTCAAAAGAATTCATTTAAAGGTTGAAAAGTGCGTTTGAAACACAAAATTTTGGATGCAGTTTCACAAGAAGTTGTGTAACTTGTGAGGTGTTTGAAGTTATATTGCCCTTAACAAAGTTGTTAATACAACATTGTCAAAATTTCAATACAAATTATGAAGATTTAGATTGCCTTAAGCACGTTTGAAATTTCTAAGCAGTTGTCAACAACTACTTAAGATTGTTGTAAGCACCAAAATAAATTAGTTATAGACTACTTACATGAAATAAACCTAATTAGTTATTGAATATATGATATAGACAAACTTTTTGCGAAGAAAAAACGTGAATTGCTATTCATTTCATTTTGTAATGTAACTTCAAAGTCAAGGTGGTACAGTTTTTAAGGATTGTCAACACGTATTTTGGCTCATTAAACCTGAACTGCACCCACATGCTCAATAATCAACATATTTGGGTGTCACATTTCTATAAGTGATTACTTGGAATGTAAAAAATTTACCAAACAAAGTCTTCTATGTTCTAGTGTGCCAAAACTATCTATTTGTACTTCCCAATTTGCTCATGTGTATTCAATTCCGTAATCAAATGTTATAGCATTGTATAATCACAAATAGGTGCAAGAACATAAAGTAAGAGGTGGCACATAGGAATATTATGATGCTTTGGAAGAGAGATCATTTTTGGTCCTTGGAACCTACACTAAATAGTCCTATTACTATGAGCTACATTTTCGAAGGTCCAAACTAACTCTTAGAATGAGTATCACTGGGGCCACATTGATTTTCAACCCACGCTAAATTTCTAGCAGAATATTTGCATGGGCCATAATATATATTTTTCTTTTCTAGAAATTAATGTGGGTGATTATTTGTTTTTGTGTTACTTTTGATGTAAGGTGTTGGTCGCAAATCTTCATGAAGACTTAGGGGAAGGCCTAGGGTCTTGGACCCATGGTAATTCCACCTTGACCACAAAACTAGTGTGCCTATGCTAATTTTTCACCCACACTAATAGGACTGTCTAGTGTAGTTGTAGCAATGGTGTTGAGGACATGAGATTCGGTGCCTGGAGAGGTGGAATTGCCATGCACTTGCATCCTAAACTCTAATCACTAATTCATGATCAAGGCTCTTTTGTTGGGAATAAAGTCCAATGGATTAGATCTTAGGGAATAGAAGGGGGGGGGGGCGGGGGGAGGGGCTTTGGGGGTACTAACCTTCATCCCTTGAATATGGTTGTGGAATGAAGTTCTTCACTCACTTCCAACTAATTGTAGATGGACTATGATTTGTGATTCTAACATGGTTGAGAGTGCTTTAGATAGGTCCACCTCATCTTGTAGTTGTCTCATGGGTTTACGGGAGGAGCTTGCTTTGGCAGAGCACAAAAACAAATTTAGCATTGAGGATTATTTTTGCCATGATGATGGCCCCATCTATTCTTGGGATAACTACGGGATGATGGTATTAAAGTGTTTGCCATGTTAGACAAGTTATATTCCTTCTCTAGCTTGGTCCAAATCCATATTCACATGTTGTTGACCACAAGATTATTCAAGACTCTTCGTTTTCTGATCATCATTTGGTTCACTTTCTCATCGATTTAAGTATCACTCCACCTGGTGGCTTGCCTTGGAAGGTGATGCTTGGTTTCTTCAAGAAGCCAAGGATCCAATTAAGGCTCTATGGCAAGCGTTTCCTCCTCAACTGCCTTTCTTCACTAATCTTTGGAAAATGGTTAGGTAACATAAACAATATGTATTGCTAAAGCAACTAAAGCTAGATTGGAAGAAAATAAAGTCCAAGGTTGCCTTGAATATTGCCAAGTCCAACTTCTTTTGGATCCGCAAAATGAATTCATCAATCTATTATTAAGGACTTATATATAGTCACAATACAAGTCCTAGCTATTATGAAAGAAGATGGGCGTAGGATTAGTCTAGAACTAAAAGGATGCAATTCGGAGATAGGATGAACAAGTATTTTTTTCTCCTCGGTCAAGAAGACATTTGACGGGTGGGATATTATAGAGTTGTATGATGAAGATGAGACGTTGGTTTCCTTGCGGGAGGATCTTACTTGAGTTTGTAATTCCTTTTACTCCACATTATATTCTACTAATGAACCGGATGCTCGGAGGAAATATTGATGCATACAGATTTTGAGTTGGTGCCAAATATTTTCTCACATGATGCGTAGAAGGTGTTGGAGGCACCCATGACGGAAGAGGAGCTTACACGTGCGGTTCAGTCACTAGCAAAGGGGAATAGTCCAAGTCTGATGGACACATTGCAAATTTCTTTAAGGCTTACTGAAGCTTTATGTGTGCAAACTTCACCATAATGGTGAATGAATAACTTGTGTGTGGCCAGTTTCCTCTAGGATTCACGCGTGAGCTTGTTGTGCTCTTGTTCAAGGAAGGGGACATGCTAAAACTAACAAATCAAAGATCCCAATACTTTACTCAACACCACCTACAAAATCTTTGCCAAAGTACTAGAGAAGATACTTCAACCATTGTTGATGGAGATAATTATGAGGGAAGCTAAGACATGAGCGGTGAGCGGTGACACATGAGCAGTGAGCGGTAACATGTGAACGATGGAACCAAATTTAGTAAATACAAATGGTTATAGGGTCCACGTGCTAAATTTGGAGCTAATTTAATTTCACTTTTTCCATCTTTAAGAACCAACATGTTGAGTGAACTAGAGTGAAGGGGGCCTATTACCATGGGTACTTGAAAAAACTATCAGTCCATTGTTGATTTTTATTGTAACCCATACATATCACTTTCTGACATTAGCCCACATAAGGCCGATCACAACACTTGAAACACTACTCACACTCCACAACACCAACAAGTTCAAGAAGTCACATGGCCTCATTGCAAGTGAATGAGCATGAATGAACTTGTCATTGTTGTAATCCACCTTGTACAAAAATCTAAACACATATTATAGATGCTTGCAGTACATCTATTCTCTTTTCTTTTCTGAAGCCTAAGAGGACATTTTCATGAAGTTTGGGCATATGAATGCATGATGTCGCCAATTATGACTCAATAGGAGTTGTCATCCTTGGAGACCATGTTGAATAAAACTATGAATTTGGGATATAGAATGGTAGTGACTCCAACAACACAGTAACTGTCCATGAATTTGGCGCTCTCCCATTTGTTTTTGTGATCCATGGTTGGTGATGTTGGGTTGCGAGGCATTGTCTTAGAGGACCTAGAAGTTGGGTGGGCGTCCGGGTTTGCAAGCACACGAAAATAAGAACAAAGGTGACAAGGGATTGGGAGTGTTGCAATTGTAGAAAACCTCTGACATGGCAAAAGGGCCTCCCTTTGCTGCAATTGGAACTCGGCATCTTTGAGAGCCAAGGCCTCCTCCTTCATGAGATTAGTCTATGTCTTCACCGGCCATGTGGTGGGTGCTATAGGCTAGTCCAACACATATTTTTTCTTGTTGCCACTCACACAACATTTGATGTTGTCAAGGCAGAACCAAAACTCGTGGTCCACATTGTTGATGGAGTGGCACTTTTTCTTCAATCCTTTGTAAGTTGGAGCATGAGTGCCATGTTTTCCAGCGCTAATTTTTGCATTGCACAAAGTACATGTATTGGCTTGTAGTGCACAAGATTTTTTGGTTGAGTTGGGGGGCAACCCAGCAATATGCCACTTGTAGGCATTACAATCTATATCCAACACTCATGAGGTATGAGCGACACCATGCTCTACAACATTTAATGACTCCTCTATGTACGCCCTTTTAGTTCTAGTGTTAGGGTGAGAATTTGCATAGTTTACTTTTGTCAGGCCAATGGGAGTCGCCATCAACACTAGGTGGCAAGTTGAGCTTCCATTTGGTGGACCCAAACAACTCCGAGCCTTCCAAGGCACAATCCTTGCTATTAAGCACATTATGATGCACGCACAACCAACATTGAACGACAGCCCATGAAGCGGTTGGTGTCAAAACATTTGTAGAACTCATTCATCAAATTGTGCTCACGAAGTGGCCTTTGGCGCAACCTTAAGTACTCCAGATAACTTGTATCCTCAAAATGTCACATAAACGACATCCTTCTTTATAATGTCGTTGCAATGTCTTGGTTCAAGACAGTATGCCACACCCTCAACACCTTGGGCCCCTTCATGATTAATGTGTCCAAAGATGATGCAAGTAAACTCATAACCCATTATGTGTGCACGTTGGTTTTTATTTTATTTTAAAAATAGATACATTCCAATCGCTATAGAACTAAGGGGAAACTGTAATGCTTTCAGAACGTTGGCCACCATCATCACTGAAATGAAATAAATTACCATTGTTGCACTCCAACAATCATTTACTAAAGTTGAATTGGGAGGAAGTTCTAAGATGTTGTTCTTTCATGATAAAAGACTTATTTTGCAGTAGAGAAGTTGAGAGTTCAAAGCTTGAGAGCTTGAAGATTTGCGTCTTCCCTGTAGAGGGGACAAGGAGCCTCTTACTTGGGCTTGTTCACTCGTCTCCACTTTACATTTGTATTCTTATTTTGAAAGCAAGGCCTTTTTACCAAACATACAATGCTTAGGTTGCATGTCCGTGAATCTCCTGCGAAAAAACTATGACAAGCTCTCAGCTATTTCGACAATCTCTAGGTCACAATCTTAAGCTACCTGCATGAGCACTATTGTGAAGGGGACAAGAGGGTCACAACATTGACATGACTGCTTTTGTTTCGTCAACATGCTTTGGATGTCATTTGCCAAGGCTTTTGGTGATTGGGAGGAAAGAAATGGACAAAATATTTGGAGTAAATGAGACAAGTAGGTATGTCCCATCAAATCTTTTTAGGTAGACGTGCTCAATTCGGCTACTCACAGTTACCAACAAAACTGAGTACGTTGTACACAAACTCAACTTCGGCTCTCATTGTCAGCCGATTCGAATCAGAAAACAAAGTGATTGTAACGTACCTCGTTAAATTGATCACAAACAATAAACAATTATTTATTGATTAAAGGCTCACCTCCCAACCTGGAGACACACGCAAAACATAACATGTGTTCTCCTTCCCCCGAGCCCTATATATACATAGTATCCATGAGATACTTTTAGAAGTTTCAAGTCTTTCTACCCACAGACTGAAGTCTCCTTTTCTATATTCGTAGGTCACTTTTACTTTCTTTTACATAGATGATAGTCATCCAACTTCTCATCCATCGACTTCCCATTCATCCATGCTCCATAGTCTTGGACATTCATCCCTGCGATTTTTCTCCATCCTCAACAATACATTTCCCAATTAGTCCATTACACTCTTCCCGTCTCAAATTAAGTCATTGTCCTCAATGACAAAATTCGGGTAAGTTTCTCTGAACTCATTTTCTAACTCCCATGATGCCTCATCCTCAGGATAATCTTTCCACTTAATAAGAAATCTCCTGAATGACCTATTCCTAAGGTGTTGCAAGTCAACCTGCAAAATTCTTTCAGGTTCAGCCAACATATCTCCTTCAAGAACTACTTGAGGTAAATCTGGAAGTACATGATTGGGATCGGACACGTATCTTCTTAACAAACTTATGTGGAACACATTATGAATTTTCCAGTCCTTGGGTAAGTCTAACGCATATGCCACTTGACCAACTCTCTTAAGAATTTGAAATGGACCACAAAATCTAGGAGACAATTTTCTGGACCTCCCAAGTTTTAATCCTGAGCGTTTAGGCGTTACTTTTAGAAATACTTTCTAACCGACCTCAAACTCTCTCAAACTCCTTTTCTGATCGGCATAGAACTTGGATCTCTCTTGTGCGCCTTGCATACATTGCTTAGCACATTCCAATATGCTATGCATTTCTTGAATCATTTGATTCAAACTTTCAATTTTAGAGTTAGGATTTGCTAGGGAGACTGTAGTTCTACAATCCTGACCATACAAAGCATAAAATGGACTCATCCCTATGCTACTATGTTCTCGTTGGTTATAAGCAAATTGTATCAAATACAACCACTTATCCCAAGACTGTTGTCTTTTCCCAACGTACATTCTGAGCATGTCTTCAAGACTCCTATTGGTTCTCTCAGTTTGTCCATCCGTTTCCGGATAATATGCAGAACTCTTACTGATTCTAGTGCCACACAATTTGAACAAAGATTTCCAAAATTCACTCACAAATTTTCTATCTCTGTCACAAATTATCTCTCGCGGCAACCCATAATTCATAAATTTCTCTTTCAAAAACAACTTAGCTACTCCTGAAGCTGTCACAGTTCTCGTTGTAGGTATAAATCGAGCCACCTTAGTTAGTCTATCGACAATCACAAAAATACTGTCAAAGCCTTTTTGAGTCCTAGTGTGAGCCCAAATTGATGCCCACATGTGTTGTTAACACTTGTAAAACATTACAAGTAGTGTTTTGTTGATTTATGATTATTCACAAAAATATAAAAAGAGTGAAGCTTGAAGAAAGCTAAGTTTGAAGCATTAGGCTTGTGTGGAGTGGATTTAAGTAGTATGAGGACATACCTTGGTAAAGTGTGGTAGGTAGAAAGCCAAGGTTAGTTAAATGTTTGAATTAGGATCTTTGTTGATCATTTGAGGGAGGAAGGCTTAGGAGATAAGATGAGAGCCTACAAAGTAGGAGGAGATTTCGAAGGCTTATCGTGAGCCTTGAGGGTGCTCACCCCCTCAAACTCACTATATAATCCCTCATTCTTCCCTCACTCATCCTCTCTTTCCTTCGTGCTCCTTGGCACCCCACGTGTTATAAGTGTGGGTGTATGGAAGCAAGATAGGAGCACATGTGTGTGCATGGTTTTGAAGTTAAGAGCCAAGACAAGTTGGCCTTGAAGAGGGTTTGACCTCTTGTTAGCATTAGTTTGGGTATGAATGATTTTAATATAATTTATGGCTTCAAGTTGTAGTACTTGAGTTCATATTTCTTGGGTATATGTGTTTGTTAAGTGTCATCATAACTATTCCACTCGGGCTAGGAGGAAATCGAAGGGTGGAGTACTTTTGGTGACACGTTGCCGGAACACGAGTTGGTAAATGAGAGGGTCCTTTGAGTAGTCTAGGTTGTAAGGGGCATAACTTCCGAGCAGAAGAAGATACTTCGTTGAAATTTAGAATGTTAGTAAGCAATTTGTTTATATGAACATGGTCAAAATCTGAGGATGTTTGGAGTACTGGAGCAGCAGTTATGACATTCTGAACTTTGCTTACATTTTCGAGCTGAAATGGGCATAACTCCTGGACAGAGGCTTGGAAACGCATGAAATTTTGAGGGATGCTTTGTTCTTAGGTTTCCTAGTTGTGGTACAAATTTCAAGTCATTCCAAGTAGATGAGAAGGAGATATATCATTCTGAAGTGTTTTCAAGAGTTGGTAAATGAGAGGGTCCTTTGACTAGTCTAGGTTGTAAGGGGCATAACTTCCGAGCAGAAGAAGATATTTTGTTGAAATTTAGAGGGTTAGTAAACAACTTGTTTATATGAACATGGTCAAAATCTGAGGATGTTTGGAGTATTGGAGCAACAGTTATGACATTCTGAACTTTGCCTACATTTTCGAGCTGAAATGGGCATAACTCCTGGACAGAGGCTTGGAAACGCATGAAATTTTGAAGGATGCTTTGTTCTTAGGTTTCCTAGTTGTGGTACAAATTTCAAGTCATTCCGAGTAGATGAGAAGGAGATATATCATTCTGAAGTGTTTTCAAGAGTTGCAGACTAAAAAAGCCATAACGTTTTGGCAGAAAATGAAAATAGTTTGAAATTTCAGGGGGTCATAAACAATTAGTTTTTGTGATTGCTCCCAAAATTTGAAGTTCTTTGGAGCCCGTGGGAGGAAATTATGATATTCTGAAATCTGGGTAGACTGACACACCAAAATGGTCATAACTGTCGGACAGAAAATGGGATAGGCTCACAAATTGGTGAGATGTTTTTTGCTTTGTCTCCCTAATTACAGATAAAATTTCAGGACATTCCGAGAAGTAATGGGAAAGTTACACTATTCTGAAATTTGTTCTAGATGTAGCCTTGGGGGTTAAATCATAAGTCATTAACGTTGTGTATATTCCAAAGGCATATTGGAATGATACATTGAGTTACTAAGGAAGGAATTTGCTAAGTGTCATCAATACTATTCCACTCGGGCTAGGACGAAATCGAAGGGTGGAATACTTTTGGTGACACCTAGGAAGATCCACAATGAAATCCATAGAAATAGACTCCCACTTCTTCTTAGGCACTGACAATGGTTGTAACAACCCTGGATGTTTCACTTGTTCCACTTTGTTCGTTTGACATAACAAACACCTCGCGACATAATTTTTCACATCTCTCTTTAATCCAAGCCAAAAATAATATTTCTTTACTACCGCATACGTTTTCGGAAATCCCGGATGACGTGAGATAGGAATATTATGACAATCATAGAGGATGTTCTTTTTATGATCTTCCACTTCAGACACACAAATTCTAGACTTATAATATAAAATGTCCGCATCCAAAGCATAGGTAGAAAACTTATCAATTTCCTCTTAAGTTCTCGATTCTTTTGACAAACTTTCAAAAAAATTGGAGAAGAACTTATCATCCCTATAAAAACCCTTGATGTTGTCAAGCATAGTATCTTTCACTCAAGACACTGCGTTTAGAAATGGTCTACGTTACAAAGAGTCTGCTAGAACATTTTTTTTGCCTTTGACATATTGGATCTCAAAATTGAATTCTTGTATCAATTCCATCCAACGACTTTGTTTACGATTTAGATTAGCCTGACTAGTCAAATACCGCAATGACTAATGATCGGTCTCAATTTTAAATTCACTACCTAATAGATAGTGATGCCAGACTTTCAATGCATGAATTATTGCTAACAATTCTTTCTCATGAACCGGATAATTCAACTCTGCATTGTTCAGTTTTCTAGATTCATAAGCAATCACCCTGCCTTCTTGCATTAGTATAGCACCTATAGCCATATCACTGGCAACTGTGCACAAGACCAACCCGTTTTTCAAGGGATCCATGATCCTTAAGACTGGGCTTTGGTCAAAGTTTTTTTCAAATCCTCCAAGCTTGCATGACAATCACTAGTCCAAGTGATTATTTCAAATTTGCCTTTCAACAAATCCATTGTCGGATAGAGAAGTCTTTGCTTTGGAAAAATACTGGATTTCTGGCTGCAATTAGTTTTGGCATAAGACATGGGAGACTAAGATAATGTAAGAAGTATTCATCTTTGAATACATCATATATACAGACCCATATAAGTTTTACACATATCTTCAAAATCCCGGATCTCTCTCTAAAATTGTAGCCAAACTTTGAAGGACCACTAAAATAACATAAATACTCCAAATCAAGAGTGCTTTAGCATTTTGAAAAACTATCAAAGTGCTTAACAAAATAAAATAGATATTAAATGTTAGTAAAATACTGTCCAAGTTTCATAGCTTGTCAAAGGTCATACTCCCAAATTCATTGTTAGCTGCACCTCCCTTCACTTCATAGGACAATCTGGTTTCATATAATCTTTGCTAATGCCAAGTGATAGCTTTTTGGAAAGCTAACAACATCACACATGTTCTCTCCAAAATTCATTTTCAAAATCCTTACCAAACGTTTTCTATGCTCTGTTGAAGTTGGTACACACTTTCATTGTTGAATCTAGTTGGCAGCTTAACACCCTCTTGCCTTGAAAGCCATAACTCTCTCTTCAAAACTCTAAATCAAGAATTTTAAAGCTCCATAAAGAGCTGATACAATAACACATCACTCGCTCAAATTTCATAAACAAAAACACTATACATAAATTTTTACAAGCTTTTGAAGTCATGGTCTTCTAAATTTCTTCACAACAAACATAGTTTCACTCTAACACTCATAAAAATCACATACAAAGTCGGAATGAAGCGTGCTATAGCATTTCGGAACCACACCAATAAGATGTACCAACTCTCAAATTTTCATAGAAAAATTCCAAGTACACACTGAGATCTCCCTCTCCACACACACACACACACTTGAAAAACTAAAACTCCACATCACCTTGAGGAGAGAAGGGCCGACCCCTTAGCCTCCTCATCAAAGTCAACACTAGCCCGAACCTATGTCACATGGGCTCCAACTAGTCATTGGCTAACCCCTATAGGCTTACTTCATCCTTATCTATCCCTTAATCTTTATTTATTCTTTAATCCTTGTCATTCCCTTATCTTAGCCATAAGACATCAAAAGTCAACCTAAATGGTAAACTATGTCTACCTTTTATTTACTAAATTTCAAACACACAAGATGAAGTTTGAAAACATTAAAACTGAACTCATAACATCAAAGAAATGTCTAAAGAAAGGTTGAAAATAATTCCAAAATGAATTCTACTCCAACTGCAAGAACTTGAGAATGCGTCGAAGAATAACTGTAATGTAGTCCGCACAATCAGTCTTAGACAATGAATTAACTGGACCTTCAAGCCAACGTTGATGGCCTCGATTTCCTTTGATAGGCCTAAGACAGCAAGAGTATTGATCATTATTTAAGCCTTCAAAAATTCCTCCAAACGTCACATCTCGAGTGTTAGGTTCAACACATCCAACCTGCAACAAAATCACCAATGCACGAGCATCTTGTTGAAGGTTTACGTGCCACCGTTGCTCCACATGAGGTTGCTTTGACGGCCGAGAAGGCCCAGCTTTTTCTTGTGGACGCTCGTGCAATGGTGCAATACTAGGTGGCAAAAGAGTACGAATCGGCAGTTGAGATAGAGAAAAATCCAGCTCAAGCTCTGGATGAAGTCCTTCATCTTGACTCTCGGAAAAAACTCTCCAATTTAACATGTTCAAATAAAATCAAAATAACTACATCAAATCGGTGAAGCTCTGAAATGGTCCTTCCTCTAATAACATAAATATTTTCTAGCAAGAAAGCGTCATCTTGAAGCTTCCCCAAAAGTGTGATTCTTTCTTCCAATCAAAATCCACTCAAATAAAATTAAATAAAACAATGTATAAACAATGGATGGGATATAAATCCCTTCAGCATGCTCTAATAAACGCCAAGCCGCGGAAGCCCAACTGGTAAAGTGTTTCAAGCGCTATAGCACTGGTCCGGGTTCGAAACCCTTTGAACTCGTATGAGCGGGCGAATGGCCACGTGACTTGGTACTGCTGGTGAAAACTAGGCAGGTAACTACCAGTTGGCGCCACCTACCCCCTGAGCATGTGAGAAGACGCAGAGACTCCAAGTTACGTGGTTATAACCACGGATCTTTCTCTTCCCCTTTCATTCCTCTGATCTCCCCCTTCCATTTTGTCTATGCTATTATTATTATTATTATTAATTTGTTTTATTTTTGTTTTCTTTAAAGCCTACTCTCAAACCATTCTACACTATATTTACATATTAAACCATTTCTCGCACAACATTGTCATGGGGGCTGCAATCTTGGCAAAATCCCTTATATATTTCCTCATGTAAGTAGCCAACCCCAAAAAGCGTCTGACCTCAGTCTTATCCTTTGGCACGGGCCACCTAACCACAATTTCGATCTTTTTAAGATCAACTGACACACCTTCTTCCGACAACACATGTCCAAGGTATTCAATCTGGGTGCGAAAAAATTGATATTTCCTTCTCTTAGCATACAATTTATGTCTTCTCAAAACATTGAACATTTTCTCAAAATGTTCTTTATGTTCCTCCTCATTTTTGGAAAACACTAATATGTCATCCATGAAAACAAGGGTGAAGACTCCTAGATATTTTCTGAATATAATATTCATGATAATCATAAATATGGCAGGTGCATTGGTAAGTCCTAAAGGCATTACCAAATATTCATAGTCTACATGAAAAATGACTACAAAAGGCTGTTTTTTCAATGTCACTCTTTTTTATTCTAATTTGATTGTATTCAGTCTTCAAATCAATTTTTGAAAACTTCTTAGCCCCACTCAATTGATCAACCAATTCATCAAATATGGACAATGGATACTTATTCTTGATGGTAGACTTATTTAGACCTCTATAATGCACACATGGTCTCAAACTACCATGTTTTTTCTTTTGAAATTATATAGAAGCACCCCACGGAGATTTGCTAGGTCTAATGTAACATTTTTTTTAAAATATTTTAATTGAGTTTCCAATTCAATATTCTCTTTAAAAGAATGTCTATAGGGTGCCTTGGCTATCGGTGCCACATCAGGTACCAATTCAATAGCATGATCTACCTTTCTTTGAGGTGGCATCCTTGGCAACTCATCAGAGAAAATATCCTGATAATTCGTAAGAAAATCCTCAATAACTAATGAATCTTTGTAACTTGGTTCAAACTCATCTGAAACCTTGTGAATATCGATTGCAAAGTCTCCTAGTTTCTTTCTTAAACACCTTTTCATTTGTGTAGCAGAAAGTAAAGGTACTTTGGGTAAAGCTCTCTTACCTTTAATCTTGAAAGGTTTGCCGTCGGAAATTTTGTCATGAACCTCTCCATGTTTGCAAGCAATCCATGCATCCATATCGTTGAGCCACGAAATTCCCAATATGACGTCGTACTAACTCCCTGTCCATACCTCAAAATTTGCAATGGTTTGTATTCCCTACAACAGCACAGGGACGTCCAACAAGCGACACTCAAACGAGTTTGACTCACCATTGGGTAAGAAAACCTTACAAGGTTCGGTTTTAGTGACTGACATTCCTAATTTTGATGCGAACTTAGACGACATCAAATTATGGGTCGATTCTGAATCAATCAACATAGAAGTTGATTGATTACTAATGAAACCTTCGACTTGGAGCACCGTAGGTCCATTCGCTACATGCTCCTCACACACTACAGTAGACACTCGAATTATTTCTTTACCCTTGATCACAATCGGTGTTTCCACCTCCACTGCCAATGCTGTGGACTGCTTTGGACGTTTTCCCGCTGGTCGCAAACAATCCTTAGCCAATGTCCCGGTTCATGACAGTTGTAGCACAACCTTTTCTTTCGGTGTTCGGCTTGGTATTTGTCAGTGATTTTTCCGCTCTGTCGAGTGTTGTTTTGTCCCTCCGGCCGTGGAAACCTTTGGGACTTCTTCCACTTCCCAATCTTCTTCTCATTGCTATGATCCTTACGAGAGACATCAAAAGAAAATTCTTCTCTTTGGCTAGCTCAACATTCTTAGTCTCAAATGTTAAGGCCATGCTATATGTTTTTCCAAGCGTATGAGGCTTCAAAGCTTTGACATCATATTTGATTGAATTTTGAAGACCGGTAACGAAGAAGATTTGTTTGTCTTTGTCAGACAAATCCGGAAAATATTCGACTAACTCGTCGAACTTATCTTTGTACTCACGAACTGACAATCTCCCATGTTTGAGGTCTTTCAAACGCTCTTTCATATTCTGGATATGATCACGTGGTAAAAAATATTCTAAGAATAATTTCTTGAACTTAGACCACATCTCGACATGATCCTTGTTCGCCTCCTCCCTGTCAGTCTTAACACGAGTCCACCAAAGATGGGCTCGTTCTCTCAACAAAAAAAAACAGCCCTCACATTTTCTTTCTCCGAAAGCTCTCCCTCGAACAAGTTTTCTACCGTTCATAAGAATGATAGATTTGCCTCAAATTTAAGATTAACTCCACCAGAGAAAGTTGGTGGTTGCACGCTCTTATGGATGTTATGCAAGAGATTATATTTGCATTTCTCTTTCTTCCTCTTTTTATTATTTTCGTGTCCTTCAATTTCTTCTCTTTCCTTTATTTCTTTCCCTCTCTTTATTCTCATCTGTTCGTTCTTCTCTTGTCTAGGATGATCTCTGCCTATTTCAAAAGTATGTGATGAGTTGGTAGAGGAAGAGGAAGAAGTATGACATGAAGGAAATCTAGTTTTTCTCTTTTTCTTCTCGCGACTGGATGTATGTTTCTCCATTGCCATGACAATAGCTTGGGAGATTGCATCTAGAATTGGTTTAGACAACGGCTCAGGGTTGGGAACCCCGCCGCTTGGATTTCTCTAGAGGAGCACTACCGAATAAAACCATAGTGCTCAAGAAAATCACAACACTATAAAAAAATCCACGAGCAACAACGCAACACAATACAATTCAACAAAATACAATGCTCTGATACCAAATTGTAACGTACCTCGTTAAACCGATCACAAACAATAAACAATTATTTATTGATTAAAGGCTCACCTCCCAACCTGGAGACACACGCAAAACATAACATGTGTTCTCCTTCCCCCGAGCCCTATATATACATAGTATCCATGAGATAATTTTAAAAGTTTCAAGTCTTTCTATCCACAGACTGAAGTCTCCTTATCTATATTTGTAGATCACTTTTACTTTCATTTACATAGATGAGAGTCATCCAACTTCTCATCCATCGACTTCCCATTCATCCACGCTCCATAGTCTTGGACATTCATCCCTGCGATTTTTCTCCATCCTCAACAATGCATTTCCCAATTAGTCCATTACAGTGATGAATTGATAAAAGCAAGAATTCAAGTAATCAATTGCATAAATGTGAAACCAAAAAGTGAACATGGTTTAGGATTTCTAAAATAGGAAATGTTGGAGTGGTTAGGGTTACAATACTCACTTTTGATTGCCGCCACTCTTCCAACATCGACATCTCTATGGGCATTGTGTAGTTGAGAACATCATGAGATTTCTTGTGCATTGTGTAGCCTTGGTTCCATAGTGTGTGAGGTGCAATTTGTAGAATCGTTTGCAGCTGTGTGCCTTCATTGTCTCAAGAACAAAAGCATCGGGCTTTGGTGCGACTTAGAGACAATGTTTCTACTCGCAAAGTTGTCGCTATAGTGGGCATGAGCCAATCTTTTGTAGCGCATCTGAGAAAGGATGTGGGGGGGGGGGAGATTGAGAGACAAAGCGGAGGACATCCAAAGCTTCTTGCAAACCGAGAGAAGAGGTGTTGTGTCATTCTTGTTCCTGAAGGTCGATTTGGAACTACATTTGCGATAGCAAACAACTTTGATGTGAAACAAGTAGATTGTTGTCTGACATCATTGTGAGGCGTGCTTTGAGATCGGCTGGATTGGATGCACAAATGCAACAAACGAAGTCATTTCCAAGTCGTAAACATGTTTGTGCACGCCTAAGGTTTGATCAAAGGTATGAGAATTGGACCATTGATGATTGGAAACACGTGATTTTCAGTGACAAAACAAAGATAAATAGGCTTAACTCAGATGGTAGGTCATGATGTTGGATTGGAGATGGAGAACGCTTTGGACCTCAACATGTCCATCAGATTGTGAAGCGTGGTGGTGGGTCGGTGATGATTTGGGGATGCATGACAGCTTTTGGGCCAGGAGCATGGTACAGAATTGAAGATAGGATGGATAGACATCTGTCCAAATTTATTTTAGAAAATTTCTTATGATCCACTATACAAAATTACAATCTAGATCCAAGTAGGTTGGTCCTTCAACATGATAATGATCCCAAGCACACGAGCAAGATTGAACAAGAATATTTGGCATCACAACCATTTCAACTCCTTCAATAATATGCACGATCTCCGGATTTGAATCTCATTGAACACTTTTGGGCACTTCTCAATCGGCGCTTGAACGGATTTACAACACCTCCAAGAGGTATCCAAGAATTGTAGGAGCATGTTTGTTCAGTGTATCCCAATTTCAGTGAACATGATTGCATGGCGCTTTATGAGAGCATGCCACGAAGAATTGATGTTGTGTTGAAGAGTAAGGATTATTGGACCAATTACTAAATAAATTGTAGGCAACTTGAACAAAACTAAGTATCTATATATAGTTTCTCATTTGGCTTTGCAACATACTTTCTAACTATCAATGTCATGTGAAATTTTGCATACATGTACACAAGTTTGTGCAGTATCATATCCAATCTTCAAGTTTGAAAAAAGCTTGTGAATTGTTCGTGGTTGTATGTTCAAGATGAGTCTGTTCAAGGTGTACTCAATTTTGTTCATAATTGTATTTTAATTGGACACCTATATTTGAGTGGTATGTGGTCATGTGTGGCTCCAAGAATGTATCAAAAAGAGAGATGTGTTTAAAACAGATCGATAACACATGTTTAAAATATGATAATCATTTTAAGCTTAATAGTGAATATAGTTGGGGGACCCATATACATATTTAATGAGCACGAGAATCTTTGGCTTGATAATGAATAAGATATTCATATGAGCTCCGGAATTATGAGGAAAGTGGCCATGGCTCCAATTTGAATTTACTATCCATCTCGTAGTAGTTTCATTTTTCATATGTTGGGAGAAGTGAGCTGATTAGGAAAAAATATCCATATAACCCCTGAAGGCCCAAGTGAAATCTCCCCAACATCGTCTTAAACAATTCATCAAAATTTAGCAATTTGTTTGAGAAACTATGTACCTCTAATGATGGATATGACCACACGGATGGCATCTTTGTAAAGTCATGATTGTTCACACAACATTTTAGTTATCCACGTGTTTCATATCGGAAGTCTCAAACGTAAATATTAATCGGTCCTTAGAACACTTGTATGGCAATCGTAATTGTCTGCCCAAAGAACATAATCATTCTTGGACTTTAGGGTTTGTACTTGTCTTGGCCTTTAGGGCTTAAGAACAGGCATGTATCTATATAATGAGGATTTCATAATTTTTTATACCAATAGCATATAGGTATTTGATGGAATTTTTGTTTTCGATACCATCCAAGTCTATATACCATCCAAGAACTTTATACCTTAGTAAAATGGACTTGGTATCAATACGGCTTGGAATGGTGTTGTCCCAAAAATTAATTAGGATATACAAAGATTCTTTCTCCTTGAGATATAAATACTTGACTAATATTATAATATTGATACACACATGTAGGTTCCTTGGTACCATTGATCATTGACATCATGCATGTCTAGTCCAACATTAGTTAAGACCCAACTACCTTACAACTTATTTTATTTTATTTTATTTAAAAAAAATCCGCTCCATGGGGGTGAAATCACACCCACAAAAAAAGGTGACTCTATTTTCCATTAGAATCAAAATTTGACAAAGATGGGCCAAAAACCAAAGGCATGCAACAAGTTTTGACAAATCACTGCCAACTGCACATCAAACCCCACGTAGACAACCTATGTCATTGCCAACAGATGAGCCATGATAACTCCCCCCCCCCCTTGTGCATGTTTTAATGTCTTAGTAATGTTATGAATTTTGCATCTAGATAAAAACAAGCAGACAACCGAATGACAATCTTCATTGTGCATTGTGCAGCCAACTATGTCTAAGAAGAACCAGTGGTTAGTTACAAATGAACCGGTTGAGTTTGAGAAATAACCAATTGAAGTTGGAGACTTCAAGAGAATTACTGATCATTTTAGAGGAATCTATGGAATATACCTTAAATAATAAAGCAAAACCGGAAGATGTCAACATGTAACCGGTTGGATTTAGAATCACTAGGATCTTGACCGACTATGTCCAAAAACTTCCTAGGCACTAGTAGCCAACATGCAAATGCTCATAAACCAAAAATAAAAAGAACACTTATGCCCCCTTCCCACTTGACTTTAGCCAAGCCTAAAAGTTGGTTTAAAAACACGGCCTTCACAGCATCTAGTTGGCAAATGATGTGGCATGGTTTAAAAGTGGAGGTTTTAAGTTTCAAGCACTGATTCTCCCATCGGTACCTAGACATGAGGCAAGAATGTAGGACCTTTAAAAGTGTCGCTTTTACCCTTGTGATTGGTTTCTTTTAGTCTTAGCTATGAGTGCACGAGGAGCTCCATTAACAAAAACCAATGGTAAGATAGATGAGTAGTAAGGCATTTAGGGATGGGACAAAAACTATCCAACATGTCATTGCTTGGTAGATAAAACAATGAACATGTGTGAAAGCTACTTAACTAAAACCTACTCGACAATCTCCGGAGCAAGTCTTGTAGGTGCGTTGGGATAGCCGGATCCAGTGTTCAAGATTGAAGCCCTCATATGAGTTTCATTTTGAAGGGCTCTCAAATTTCAGCCCTTCAAAGGAAGGGCTGGTTCAAATCCAAGATGTCAATGCAAGAATATAGAAATGAAATACAAAACTCATATTACACTTGTGCATGAATTATATGGTACATGTTTCCAGTGCAAAGTAAAGAATTAAAAATCAACCATCTAACTCCACTTCTTGTAGTGACAATGCCCTACGCTTGTTGGTTCTTGTGGCGGGCAAATTATATTGAGGACTTCAAATGACGTCTTCATTTTCAATTTGGGGTTGCGTTTTGAAGGGTTGTTTTGAGAGAGGTATATTTTGAAGGGCCAAATTGCGTTTGAAGGGCATTGAAGACTTCAATCTTGAACACTGGCCGGATCCCTCCACTATAACCGAGAGAGCTTTACCCGGTTTTTAGGAAAGACTTTGGTTATTTGGTAAAGTTGGGTGGGAAGGGGGCATTATGGCCTAGCTTCAAATCCGCACTTAGCCTTTTCTAGTATAAAAGGAAGTCAACCAGCTTGCATGATCGCTTCAACAATTGGTAGATTTGACCAACATGAGATAAATTCAATACTAACTGGACTTTGGAGGAGGACTCATTGTGAAGGTACACAAGAATGACAAGTGGCAAACTTCACGGGTTTGCATCACCTCAAAAGCATGAAGAGATAGATGCCCTACCCACGCATAATGGTGGGCATAGATAGGGGATGGCTCCCACCAATATGGGTGGCTTTTATATCGCTTTTAGCCATTGATTAGATTATATGTATTGAGATTTTACTTGTTCACTGGTAAAAAGTGAATGAAAACAACCAACCATATTGGTGGGAGCCATTCATTGGTATGTGTGGGCAGGACATGGGTTAGAATGCGGGTGTGTTTAAGATACATTCGGCCCCAGCTAAGAGTTGGATTGAGCTTTGTTTCACGGGGGGTTCACTCCATGTAAAGTTGAACACCACGTGCGGCCAAAGTTTGCTACCCCTATATTACATGGAATAGATAAATTTAAAAATTATGATATTTTTTCTACATATACATAATCATTGATAATATCTTTTGTATAGTTTTTTGAAATTTTTAGTCATCTTCATTTTTTTTAGCAATTATTTTAGTTCAATTCTGCGTCATTCTAGTTAGAAACGGTATGTTTTATTAAAAAAACATATCATCAAATTTGGTTACCATTTTTTACTATGTAATAGATACCGTGTATATCTACCCATGAAAAAAAATTGATAAAATTTTGACCCATTTTGGTGATGCAACTTACCAATTTTTGGCCGCACGTGGTGTTCAACTTGACAATGGAGTGACCCCCCCGTGCTTTGTTTTTGTGGGCCACATGGTTCCTTACGTGATAACATTAATCAATACACTACACCGTTTATGGCATTTAGTGTCACATGCACTATTTGCAAAGAGCCTAAACTAGATGCCTAGAGGTGTCAAAGTGTCATGTCTCCTCATTGCAAATATGATATTATTTGTCAACATAATTAACTTTTTAAAGTGAAAATTTATCTAACACTATTGACCATATTCATGCCAAGATATTAATGAGTGCACTTGAACGCCGAGTTACATGGGGTGACAATAATAATGAAGTTGTTGATCATTAGTGTAACCTAACATGTGCCTCAAAATAGGGTAAGTGACATTAGGCATGTGAAACTAAATACCACAAATAGTGTACACATATGACTTAGTGTAGCCCACACTATTCACCTTCCACTAACATTAATAATTTTGCAATCACTAGGTGACAACTAGAGAGGATCACATCGTGACACTTTTTGTTACATGACAAGTCAGAAAGAACATTTTCATTAACATGACACACCATTTTTAATGCCACACTAAATACCGTACTACCTTTACCATGTCATCTATTTATAGGCGAATAATTATCAAGTTTTCTATTTTACATCCAACAATCTCGGATTTAAAATAAAACTATTTCTTTCCCATATCATTATTTTTAGATCTAAAATTATAATTTCCTAAAATAATTTAATTAGTGCCAAAGTGGTAAAGGTACTACGGTAACATGTTTAGTGGAGTGTCAAGTAACCCTACATTTAGGTTTAATTAGGCATTATTTTTGTCAAACTTAATTTCCATGTCATTTTTCAAAATGTTTATATCACATGATGACATTCATAACATTATTCAAATCCATAATAGTGTTTTGTGGGACTTAAAATATTCCACTAAATATTCTCCACATTCAAACTGAATTTGGGAAATATTCTATGAAATATTGTCAGTCCCACAAAACATTGTTATGGATCTTAATAATGTTATGTTTGTCAATCTCGGGAAAAAATTATGAATTATGTCTAATATGGCTTCAATGTAGGGGTACCTCTCTCTAGATAAGGTCTTGTTGCAATTATTGTAAGGTCGGAGTCGGTTCAAGCCTAACCGTCCAAATCGACCTACGTGATCTCATTATCAACATGAAAATGCACTTTTATTCCTTTCAAGCGCATTATTATTCCTCTCCAAATAGAGTTAGGCTCTTCTCACTGATCAATATTAAGGTTCCCCTTCATCAACCTCACCAAATCCACAATCAATGAATATGGGCATTGCATAAGATAAAATTAACTCAAGATAGTCATTGCTACATTTATCATGGGGGGTTGAATTAAGCATGTTCATGATGTCATGTTGAAAATAGGTTACATAATACAAACAAGATAAATGACGAACTACTTTACATTTGCATGATTTAAAACAAAATCTTCAACCGTGCAGGCTTCATAAGCCAACCGCATCACAAAAACTCCAAAAACTTCCTACCCTTAATTGCCAAGGGATACATTCCAATGGTTTTGGAACTTTTATATCACCCTTCATGTCGATGGCACTGAGCCCATTACATGAACAATTGTTTTGGTCAACACTTGTATGTGGAATCCAACCCATCATACGTATACGGGAAGGAAAATATCTTCATTTTGGAAATTTAATTAATTAATTAACTTAAATTATAAAAGATCCAACAATTACAAAGTTGAAGGTTTCAAGTTGGGGCAAGGTAGTATGGAAAATTTGTTTATTTATTTATTTTGGATGAAGGATACTATGGATAAGGATCACATGTAAATTAGTTGCATTATGTTAAATAAACAAATGTGAAAATTCAAGATTCTAGATTTGGAGTTCACGTGCATGTTGTAGAGGGATCAAAGTTCATTGTCCAAATGGGGGGCATCTCTCATATAATATTTTGACTTGAATGCCATGCCGGGTTTGAGGTGTTCCCAAAATACAAGGATACCTGAGTGATACAATACTTACACCAAGTAATACTCATTCTCAAGTCTTAGTGACCTAAACTATCAAATGCACTCTAGAGCACTGTTCACATCAACATGCAATCCTACAAGACTTGCATTAATCTAATTCTTGAAACATAAGAATCTCCATGGGGGGTGAGGGGTCCATTGATGGAGGTGGCATTAAATACTTCCCCACCAATAAAGGACTTAACACATGAACTCCATGAAAGCTAAATTACCATAAACAACTGTTAGTAATAGCCAAGATCTAGTGTTAAGTGCATAACTAAGTGTTTAATCAACTATAGATAATAGGGAACATCTAGTGAAGCCGTTCAAATGAAGGATTACTTTACATTGTTTAATGTACTTCCATTCCAAAGAGCAAGGCTATCCCAACCTCAATAGCCCAATATGTCACAAGTGGATGGGTATTGGATGACATCCAATATTTAGGTCAACTATTCCCACTTCAACACTATAATACCATTGAGACCCACTTGAATAAACCCCTCCAACTTGAATAGATTGTGCAACTTTTGGATGTCATCCAATACCCATCCAATATTGAGATATGAGCTCAGAAGGTCAAGGTTGAGATTAGAATTAAGATTGGGGTGGGAATACCCCGACCTCAACCTGAGGTACTGAGGCCTTAAAGTAACACATGTCCAATAGTGACACCTACTTTGGATCTCTAACCTAAAGCTAAGCTAGCATGTGCATGCCTGCCTCCAAGCTACTTGAAGCTATGTGAGTCTCTGGAGTACAAGGGAGCATGCACACATGAATAGATCCCCCTACTTAGCATTGAAAGGCTCAAATTAAAAATGACCATTCTGATTTTGCCCTGGACTCGTACAAACTTCGTTTGTGTGATCGAGTTGCTTCAATCCGACTCGTGTTCACTAATCTATGATATTTTTCTGCAATTATTTTGACACTTCTGACGATCTGAAATTTGCAGAAAACTCTATAAGTGACACATTAAGGCCTCAGTACCTTAATGTGGGGTTCCGTTGAGATTGGGCGGCTTGCCCTAATTGCTTCGGATGCCATGACAGAAGCTATACACCACCAAAACTTACCTTACATACATTCAAATGCACATCAGAACCAAGTCAACACACAACCTGCAAACCATAATTCCTTAAAGTGGAGACAATACACAAATCAGAATTCAATCTCTCCAGATCCAAATTTTAACTTGTGTATCAATTATTGGTTGTACAATCTCTTGAACTAGAAGAGCAAAATGCACTACTCCGAGAAAATGGACAAACTTCACCCCTAGACTCACTAGGAGTAACACCGCAGCTGTTCGGAGTATGTATTGTCAGCACTTGAAAATGTGTTGAATAACCATCCACTACTGATTTTAGCAGTTCATGAAACATCTCCAAGAATGACAAAAAGTATCTCTTGTCATGCTACAAGCATCTCGTCTTCCGAAACCAGATATCTTTGGAGAGATCATGTCACAAA
The DNA here is from genome assembly GCA_964035585.1 of Polytrichum formosum. Lineage (NCBI taxonomy): Eukaryota > Viridiplantae > Streptophyta > Polytrichopsida > Polytrichales > Polytrichaceae > Polytrichum > Polytrichum formosum. Next base: position 3,977,515 of record OZ037936.1, read on the forward strand.
GCGTGAGAGGCTTGTCACATCAAGAATTGGTAAGATTCCAATACGTGAATATAGTAGCTAGAAAGTAGAGTGCAAACCTAGCTTCTCGGAAGTGCTGCAAACTACAAATAGCTCCTGCTGGAGCTATGATGAGGTCCACCTTGTGAAAGCATCATTCTTGAGATTTTTACCTTCTCTTCATCCCACAATCGGAATACACATCGTTCCAGTAGACATTTCTCCCTTCTGCTAGACAGCTTCAGAAAAAGAACCTGATAATTTGTCAATGTGTACGGCTGCTGTTTATCAGGATCTTATGGTCCAGCAGGAGCAGTTGACTTTGCTTTTGCTGTGGCTGCCGCAGCAACAGCAGCTGCAGCATTGGCAGCTGCCTGAGCAGCTGATGCAGGTGTTGTTGTTGGTAAAATTGGTTGCGGAGTTGGAAGTGGAATTGGAGTCTGGGCTCTATTTGCTTGATCCTTCAATTGTACAAGCAATTTCTTGATGTCCGCTGCAGTCATAGTTTCATGTTCTAGTAAAGCAGCTGCCAAGCCATGCAGCTCCCGCTGATGTGTGGTGAGAATTTGCTTTGCATTTTCATATGCAGTTTGCAATAGTTCTCGCACTTCACTTTCAACAAGGAGGCGAGTTTCTGTGCTCATTGACTTGCCATCATCCTCATAATTATGTGCAACCACGCCCACTGCTTTACTCATTCCATACTTTGTCACCATTTCTCGGGCCAGCCTAGTTGCAGCTACAATATCCGAAGATGCACCAGAGGTAACCTAGTTGTAGAATACACATGACCCAGTTTTAGCTTGATAACCATATTCTTGACTACATTCACTGAGACATTGTACAATAACCCCAAGATTGTTCAACAACTCCCTTAGAAAATTCTGTTTATCCAAACCTAATCTCTCACCTACATAACCCAACAAAAAGAATGGACTCATGAGGTAGCTTCCTGAGTATTATGAAAAAAGGAAGAAGTTATTAAAAAAAGGTACATAAAATATACCTCTCCTTCTCCGAACACTAGTTCCTCCGCAACACGTCCACCCATGCATACATCAAGACGTGCAAGCATCTGCTTGCGAGAAAAGCTGGTTTCGTCCTTATCAGGTAGCTGGGTAACCATACCAAGAGCCATACCCCTTGGAACAATTGTAGCTTTGTGAACTGGTAGTGCTGCTTCAGTATGGATTGCAACCAGTGCATGACCCCCTTCATGGTAAGCAGTCAACCGCCTTGACTCCTCTGAAATTACTGCCGACTTGCGCTCACTTCCCATCATGATTTTATCCTTTGCAAACTCCAGATCTACCATACTTACATCCTTCTGTCCATCCATTGCAGCCTTAAGAGCTGCTACATTGATGAGATTGGCTAAATCAGCACCTGAGAAACCAGGGGTTCCACGTGCAATGATGGTCAAATCCACATCCTCTGACTTTGGCACCTGCACACCACTCACCATAAACTATGAGCGATACTTGTGCCATGAAAATATGCATCTGATATTTGGATGATATGGAGAACTCGAGTTCTGTAATATTGCATCTTTTAAGCTTTCCTGTTTAATCTTCATGTGGACCTCCACTCATTTTATTTACTTCAATGAAAGTGCAAGGAATGTTAATGAGTTCATCAATTAGCTGATAGAGCCATATTGATGGTACCTTTGAAACCCAAGTTCAAAATTCTGACATATATGAACATGCATACAATCTCGTTTCATAGAACATATTATATCAAGGGATATACCTTGCTCATATGTGCTTCCAGTATCTGGCGTCGGCCTTCAACATCTGGGTTGGGAACCACCACATGACGATCAAATCGACCTGGTCGAACTAAAGCCTTGTCAAGTGATTCAGGGAAATTTGTTGCTGCAATGACAATAATGCCTTCATTTTGCTTAAATCCATCCAGCTCCACAAGCAACTGATTCAATGTCATCTTCATGTACTGTTGATCTTTGGGGTTGCGACTGCCCCCAATAGCATCAATTTCATCCATGAAGATGATACACGGTGCTCTGCAATAATATAAAGATGATGAAATTAGAGAGTATGGCCATTGTACTGATATGCTCTCAAGAAGACCTAATCCCTCCAATTCACAAGACAACGGCAGATTACATCCAACAGGAACTAAATGAAAATGAATAGCTACATCCAGAACTAAATAAATGACAAGAAGGTTACCGTTTCTTGGCTGCAGCAAATAAGTCTCGCACACGTCGTGCTCCAACACCCACAAACATCTCTTCAAATTCACTACCACTGCAGTAGAAAAATGGAACACCAGCCTCCCCAGCTATAGCCCGGGCCAACATGGTCTTTCCTGTACCAGGTGGTCCCACCAACAAGACTCCCTTTGGTAATTTCCCACCTAACCTTGTAAAACGCTGCAGCATTGCCAAATCATTCATATTACTCTCAATCCAAAAGGAAATACTGTTCATATACCGAAATCCCAGAATAAACTAGAACATGGTGGCTATGCAAGGTCTGTGCAGAGGAAATTTTATTACCTAAAAATGTATGTCTGCTGCACACATTTAGCAGAAAAATGTCATAGAGGCCATTCATCTGGGGCATACCTGTGGATCACGAAGATAGTGAACAATTTCTTCAAGTTCTGCCTTAGCTTCATCCACACCCTTGACATCACTGAACTTTGTGCTCGTCTCCATGCTTGGTTGCACCTCCTCGTTCAAGCCAAGCCCTGTATTGAGTAATGGATTTGTACGAGATAGTCAAGTCTTGAAAACATATATTCCTTGATAAAGTATGCACAACACATCAAAACAACTGCACCCCAAGATATAGGAAAATTTGTGTAATATGCATGTAAATTAATGTCTGTCTGCATACCTTTGCCAATCCCTCGGTCTTCAATCAGAGCTCCAACCCCTGAAATCAACAGGAACCCTAAAGCTAATGTGCGCAAAGTCCGCCATGCTTGGACTTTGAGTCCACCTTCTGCAGTAACCATATGAATTGGTGCTTGTGCGGAACCTAGCAAACCTTCCTTAGTCATCGCTCCCACAGCTCCAAGCGCAGGTGCAGCTGTGGCTATGTTGACATTAGGGTCAGATCTCATTCCACTCCCAGATAAAGCAGCTCCTGCTCATCACAAGCCAATCTATCACAACAAAGAGATAGGGCGACATGTGTTCACTATCCACTACTGAAAGCTCAATCACCTGGAACACTTCCAAGCAAGGGCATAGAAGGATGTTGTCTAAAATGGCTAATCCTCAAAGTGCAATCATGGATCAAAAAGGAATACCTAAAGACCACTCTGAAGAGCATGCACTTTGACATTGTGATGCCTCAGCATAGAAACTCTGCTTCATGGGAGAAAGCTGAAAAAAGCATCCTACCATCTCCACGCTGGCTCACTTAACAACAGACATAATCAAATATAGCAGAAAAATTACCCACAGTACTATACACAACCACTGAGTAAATATTTCGCAAAAGGTACCTCGTTGGAGTGTTTTCAGCAGCGCACTCTCGTCAAGCCTGTCCACCTTCACCAATGCTTTTACATATTCTGCCATTGCAGCAGAGGAATGATGTGGAAGGGGTCGACTTTCAAACCATCTAATCACACTCTCAGGATCAACCCTATTCAATTGTCTCAACAGACCAACTTGCTTCTCCTCTGCATCTAACTTACTCACAGCTTCTCTATCCAACTGCTCTAACCTCCGAGAGTAATTACTTGTGTAACTTGACATAGGTCTTTTTTGTCCATCTAAAAATGTGCGACCTGCAAAAGAAGAACCGGCCTCAGCCATTTAGAAATGAAAATAAATTCAACCACATATTCCAAACAAACCCACACTCCCATATACAATCTAATCTAACGTGCTCTGTGCACTCAGCAGTGCTTTGCTAGAAAAGTCCTACTTTCAGAAAACCACCAGCCTCCATCCTGGCCCAAATCTCTACCCTTCTCATCCTGGTCCGAAATTCTTGCTTCACTTATCCGTTTATTGGTTTCATACCTACTGTACAAATGTTCATATTTACCTTCATTACGTCGAATGAGAGCTGAGCGTAGCCGACTTAATACTCTCAAGCGACCTTCTAACCCTCCTAGCACATTTGTTGTCGCCATCTGCTTCGCAGCGTGGCCGCCCTGCACATAGAGCACCTGCTTTAGGATACGAAGATTATGCATGTGGCTAACTATCACGTGCAAGAACCAATGTGACAGAATATAGAACGAAAGTTGAAACACCAGCAACTTGCTGAAAGTGACATACTAAGCTACAAATTCTCTGAGAATTATTCTAGCACTGAATTTGCAACTTAGTCTCAGAGGGCCCAGGAGGAGAGTGACAAGCACCAGCCGCATGATTCACAATCTTCACACTAACCACAGAATCAATATAACCCTATTGTGTTATGATATCCAAAAAATCCAATTTCCTAAGCTGGTGAGTGGCATATGACAAGGTTATAATGTCACTGACAATATTCCTACAATTTGATTATGATGAATACATGATTACGATCGTTAAACTAACCACAGAATCAATATACACCATTATGTTATGATTTCAAAAATCCGATATTCTAAGCTGGAGGGTGGTATATGACAAGCTTATAATGTCACTGACAAAATTCCTACAAATTCAATTATGATGTGTACAAATAAAACCTTTGGGGAATTAACAGCTAAAGAAATTGAACACAACTAACCTGTTCTACCAGTACTCGCCACGCCATCTTCAAGAAAATTCCTCCTCCAAGTTCAGGCTCATTCCTATGCCTGAATACACCTCAATTCTCTTGTCACAGGATCAGAGCATATCTTCCACTATGAGTATTCGGGTCCACATACCGCTAAAACTTCCAGCTGCAACCAGTCACGACCAGTTGACCTAAAATTTTGTATATAATCCAAATCCACTCGTCGAAACTCAGCTGCCTGCCAAACAATTCTTGCTTCCAAAATCTTCAAAAAGTATATATGTCACACGTAAGTACATATGTCATATGTAAGTGTCTTCGAAACCTCTTCACGAGCAACGGTTTCTCGAAAGCGACGAGGAACTCAAAACTTCTGAAAACAGAGCAGATCGTTGAAGCTCGCGATTGATACTCTCGGATAAAAAGCGGTGCATTAAAATGACATGGCGAGGCGAGCACCGCCCACAACGATAACGATCAAACCGCGAAGTGAAATATCCCTGTCTGAGCTATAGGAGCTTGTTGCTGCGAGAGAAAATGAAAGAAAGAAGTGAAGGAGATTGAATCGTGCACCGAAGAGGCTGCGAAATGGACCCAATTGAAAGATGGGATCGAAGAGGATCGTGTGTGGCGATGTGCGGAAAAAGTGAGCGAGAGTAAAAGCGATTGTGGGAGGAGGGATTTCCCTCGTGGCAACCGAAACCCCAGAGGAATGAGCGAGAAGACGACGCGGTGCTCCAAAGTCTCCGCAGGGCGACGTCGCAGGGCTAACCCTAGAGTCACCGGCTCCTCTGGTCACCCGGAATGAGCATCCATAACTTAATCCACAAAATATGAATGTGAGTAGGTCACCGCCTCTTCCGGTCGCTAAATTCCAGAAATAACCATTTGACGCATGAGTTGGCGTTCTGGGATTGGAGAAGAACATGCCTCTCGTAGAGCATAACCAATCACTCATCCAAGAATAGAAGGGTTATGAAAACTTGTTTTATTTTTCATCTGTGGAGAAAAAATATCATTCATAATTTAGAAAGTATGTCCACGCGTCAACCAATTATGACCGAAAACCAATTTGAGGATGTGGATAATTCAAACCCCCCGCCCACCCGTCCCAATGGTGTTGATTCTTGAGTCTATGTCAAGAACCAACTTTTGAGCATATAACTTAGTCCAACCGTTGCTTAACTCGTGTATAATTTTAGATCCACACCTAACACTACTCGAGTCTCACATAGGTGTCAAGTTAAGTGACCTACTTGGGCACACTTGCCTTAGCTCAAGAAGTTGGCAAGCAATACCAACATCGGGTGGTCTACCAAGAGTGGTCAAACATCCGCACATGATTTATGGCGGCATTTTTTCTCTTCACCGATATGTTATAATGGAGCAAGTACCAAGTATTTACACAATGGTCAAAGATACGTGAGATTGGTATATGCAAAGAATCAAGATGTGAGGGCTGACCACATCATCGATTTTAAATGCTCAATGATTGCCTTTGGGCATCCTTGTTGACTAATTGATCTACACCATTGCTTGTTTATTTGGACAATTACAAATATTACTAGGTAACTGAGATCACAATGGTACTACCAACATACAAGTCCCATAGTACCCATCCTCCACCAGTCAAAATTTTTGCAAGTACTATAGAGGGCTCCCTATTCTGACACAAATTAATTATTTTCCCCTCAACATATGCCATGTGTCATGCTCACATTCGTCATGAGCCACTTGTATCCCACGTGGAGACTACATTCTAGCACATGTAAAGATGAAATAGGGAGCCCTCTATGATATACCATAGTTATAGATTTGCAAGTTTTATAGTTGCCAAAGCATGTGCACTAAGACTTGTAGGCTAATGGACGTGGAGATTTTCATGGATGCAAATAGGGGACAAGGGTAAAGTCTCCCCTTTCATAAAAACATGTCATTGCCAAGAGGTCTAATTGAAGCCAACTTCCATACTGCATTCCAAAACTCTATGAGAAACATGGACCAATTACATATGGAGCAATGTTTCATTGGAGCACCACTTGCTTCGTGAGGATGCAAGCATGTATGAAAAAACCTCTTCACATGCAAACTACTACCATCTTTTGATAGAGAGTTCTAATTAAGTGGTCATGGTAACCGACCCATTTGTAAGCAACTTGCTTGGGAAAATGTATGGCAAACCAATCTTGTATCCTTTGATCACATGTTCACAATACAGAGGTGGGGTTAGATAGCATGGCCCTCCATGGCAGTGATGGAACCATTGCAAGAAGCGCTCAAAGAAACAAGGAAAGTGATTATTTTGAAGCTTCTCCTCCAGCCAAGCATTGATTTCACAAAAGTCAACGTCTCCTTAGCAATCTTCCATAATGTCAGCTTCTTACTGCAGACATGGCATGATATATTGGCAATCTCTACCAGGCGATGTTGTTCCCACCGTACTCATGTGGTTATCTATCAGAGATCTGTGCGTAACTCGACTGGTCTGTAGGCAGTGGAATGACATCATTTTATCTCGAGAGTTTCAGAAGTTGTGGATTGAAAGTCCTCACGCCTGTGATAATTACTTTTCCACCAAGTAAGAGGCTACAAGACCTGTTGCACTTATTAACATGAAATGGCCTTCTTCTCAGTCCAACCATACATTGGGCAGCCAACAGCAAAACACTACAAAGTGCAAGTTTCCTTTCCAATTTTGTAACTGTCAAGTAGTTTTTGTCCAAAATGTCTTGAATTGTTAGATCCGATAGGGATTTTCTAGGGTTTGAGGCCCACTCTTGCCCAAATCTTGAAACAGACACTACTACATTTCTTGGAAAGAGAAGACAAGCCTACTGTCTTCAAATTTGCATTCTCAACAACAATTCGGCACCTTCCTCATGATGAGAGGTTGCGTTATGAACCCAGGATCTGGCTAAACGACCATTGTGTGCACAGTTGGGAGTTTGAATGAGAGATTCTCAAGTTAGACTCTTCAACAGCTTGATTTGTCATTCAATTGTGGGAGACATTCAAAATCCAAATCTGCCTCAATGCAATTAACAATTTCAAGGTTTCAAATCCTAGAAAGGTAGGATCTTCTTGGTTATGTACCTATGTTTTATCTTACATACTCATCCATTCCATTTGTTACAAAACTGTGCATAACTGCAGCGTAAAACTTGTATAGGAGCAATAAAGTTGAGAGCAATACAAACTAATAACCACGTGAGAAGTTGAAGAATTGGACATTGGATATCAAGACCTACACCAACTTATACTATTATTTGACAAAATAGTGGTTGAGTTTCAGGAGACCAGCCCACAGGAGATAGGAAGACAATTTCATTAAGAGGGCCTTGCAGAATTTGATTAAGGATGAGGGTGGCATCAGGATGATTGAAGTAAAACAAAGAATCAAATGAAGAAAAGGAATGCAACCACAAACCTGTTGACAACCACACACATTGGTGATCTGCATTGTTTGGAACCAAACTTCACATTATCACAAGCTCACACCTACAGGTACAAATCACTCCTAGTAGGTGATGCTTATTGAACTCAAAGTCATATCCAATAGATAATAAAACACCATGATAATACTAAAACCGAAGTGCTAAACTGGCTGAGGCTTCCAGAGTGGGCAATGGTAACTTTAGCTTTGTCTCTCAACAATTCTGCAGCACACGTGCTACAGGAGCTACTTGCGAAATTTGTCATGATTTATGAACTTGGTTCCAAAGCTCAAGGTAAGATCTCAGGTAAGGTACAGCAGCTTCTATTAATTTCCCAAACAAATTGAGTGCTCCAGAAGATGAAGCTACCACAAGCACAAAATTGATGCCCACATATGGTTCCATTTGTGGAGATGACAACAGGACATAAAACAACAGACTAAGGAATGGATACTTCAGAACTGGAAGAGGAGCATCTGCTCATCCTTCTCAAATCATCATCTTCCCCTGCCCCAGCACTGCCTTGCTTTCGCCACTAACTCAACCATGTGCACAGCATCCTCAAGGCAAGTGGCAGCAAAATTTTGACAAAAATCTAGGTAGCCAAGCCTTTCCAAGTGTAGACAACACCTCCCTCGCTTCATATCTCTAGATCATCATCATAGTTGAAGGGGTCAAAACTACCACCGATCTCCTGCTGGTCTTCCTTCCCCTACAGGACGTCCACCAATGGACGGCCTTACCCCTGGACGGCCAGGAGGTGCATACGCATCTCCGCGAGAACCCCCATCTCCTCGAATTCCACCTCGTGGAGGTTCATATGCACGAGGAGGACCATCATGATCAGGAAGCCTAGCTCGTGGTGGTTGGTAACGGTTTGTGGATGGAGGAGGGCCATTGTCTGCTTCCCCATCAACCTGCCGATCACCCTCTCGAGGGGCAGCTGGACCTCTCGCACCAAACAGACGTGGTCTTTCCTCAAGGTGAGGACGTGCTTGCCGATCATTCCACGTGTCAGAGCTGTCTGCGCCACCACTCTCTAGCTTCTTACGAAGAGAAGGAGGAATGAACTTTCCAGGCTTGTTAAGCTCTTCAAGTCTCCTTGCTTCCCTTTCCCGTTTCTCCCTCTCTTCAGCATCAATCTCAGCCTGTCGCTGTTTTGCAGCAATTTCATCCAACTTGGCACGTCGCTCAGCCTCCTCTCTGCGTTTACGCTCTTCCTCTGCAAAGAAAAATAAACATATAATTCACCAAAAGACTCCAACTTATACACCTAAACAACAATGTAATATTATATGCAAAACTAAATCATTTTATCTTGACATTTGCATTGACGTTTAGATAAACAAGAGAACCTAATTCAATTCTTACCTTCCCTCTTTCTAGTTTCTTCTTCCTCCTGAATCTTCAGGAGCCGCAATTCTTCCTCACGTTTGTAATATTCCTTCTTGCGTCTTACCTCCCGCTCCTGGGACCTCAAAGCTCGTTCCTCAGCAAGCCTCTCCTCCCGAAGCCTCTTCAACCTCTCAAACTCACCTTGTCGGCGGCCGACAACTTGTAGTTGGAAAATATCCTGAAACATCCAAGCCCAGATAAGCAATTAATTGACTGAAGAGTCCATATGAAACGAGAACATACAAAAGCTACTGTCGAGCAGAAAGTACCTTGTCATCAATCATTCTGATCAGTCTGGTTTTCTCCACCACATCAGTCTCATGCTGCTTTTGACTCTGCTCAATTGCTTGCTGTCATATTACAGAAAAAAAAATGTTAAAAATTGCTCAAATGAGAAACCAAATTGCAGGAACCCGCTTTTTGAACTCTAATAGACAAGGCACAATCTTAATGGCCTTAAACTAGGAGAGAGTGGCACCTCTTGCTGTTCCTGGTAGAACTTCTCATCATCCTCGAGACGCTTCAGGTAGGTGTTCTCAATGAGTGGTCTTTCCTCCTCACGCTTTGCACGTTCAAGGTGATCCATGGTTTTTGATAGCTTTTGCAGCTTGCGCTCCATTTCTTGCCTCTCTTTCATTTGCTCACTCAGTGCCTCCTCCATAAGAATCTGTTTAGTAAGCCTGGTCACTTCCTGCATTCCGTAACCATTGCCATGTTATTTTATTTTCGTTGAAGACAAGAGAGCTGAAGTCACTCTTTTGGATCAAATGAAGTAACTGGGACAATTTGTGCAAGTTTTGGAATGTGGGTGTAAGATTTTATTTGGAGGGGACATAAACTTACTCCATCTCCTGCTGGTTTCTTCCCCTTCTTTCCTTTCCGCTTTTCAGCTTCTGCCAGTAGCAGTCTTGCCTCTTCCAGCTCCTTTTCCTCAATCTCCTTGCGAATCCTAGCCTCCTCTCGCTTGGCTGATTCATTTGCAAGCCTCTTAGCCTCAGCTTCTTCTGTCTGCCGCTGCTGTTTCAGCCTCTTGGATTCTTCTTCTCGTTCCTAGAGAAGCAACCACATCTTGGAATGAGTCATAATAGACTGAAGGATATCTTTCTAAGTTACAAAAATCATTAAAGTCCAGACACAAACTGGATAGAACTACAGACTTCAGAAAAAAATGATAATCAAGTTAAGATGCAAGTCAAACCACTGTAAAAAGCCACAATGCATACCATTTCGAGCATCTGCCGTTCTTGTTCCTCTTTACGGCGCTCAATTAGAACCTTGCGAGCAAGGAGCTTCTTATGCTCCTTCTCAACAACATTTTGAAGCTCAGAAAATGGTAGGATTTGTCTGGAAGGCCTTTCAAGAGTAGGTGGCTGGATAAGGTTAACAGCCTTATTGAGCCTCTTGGCCAAAATTGTCAAGTGATTCTTTACTTTGTCTGACTCCAGGTCCTGCAAGCAAACACTTACCAGTAAATAAATAAATAAATAAATTGGTTGAGAATGTCTTCCACGCTGTTCAGTTGCAATATATCTTGGTATTCACAGCAGACTCCCAAAACACCAAATCAACATTCAACTCCATGTTTGGTACTATTTGTCAAATCCTCAAAATTCTAGGCAATTTATATTTCCAATTGAGGAGATCCAAGAATCTGAACAGTTGACCTCAAGAAACATAAGATTAGCTGCTAAGAGCATACCTGGCCCCCGAAGCTGACAACTTCTCTGAGGTGATCAACCTTGACTTGCACAAAGTTGTACTTCACTGCTTCAACAACAAGCTTTTCTACAACTGAGAAATCGAAGAAGGTGATCATTTGTGTAAGGTTGGATATCTTGATTGTCTGATACACTTGAGATACCTGCAAACAAAAGCATTCACTCAAACTCTGCACTTGAACAGAATCTAGACTCGTTCACAAACTGACGCTCAATTGAAGCTCCATTATTCAAATGACATACATCAACATTAATGCTGTTTTACACCTTTCCCTACTAAGGACGTCTTATAGCTGGAATGCTCAATGCTGGCATCCAGCTGATGACTCAAAAATAACAAGGCAAACTTTCACATGCAAGAGCCCAAAGCATTGGGAGCTGAAGGCAAGATGCTGAACAGTGAGCCTGACTCTAGTCCTCTTACCTGCTGGAGAACTCTAAGGGTTGTCAGCTTCTCCAAAGCTGGAGAGTACTGCTCCAACTGGGCTTCTGGCACAGGTGAAGCTGCCGACAACTTGTCACTCAGCTTGGACAGCTTGGAGAGAAGGGGTTGCACTTTGGCTGCCAAGTCAAGGGGATGAAACTCGTTCTCCAGCAAGTTGTACAGGTCCTTGACCTCGGGTGACACATATGTCATTACACCCTTTGAAACCTAATTTGCAACAAGTATGGCATCAAGCCACTAGATGTCATAACTCACAAAAGGAAAAATGGTAAGTCATAGAACCAAATTCATAGATTTGAAGAAAAGAGGCACTGGCACAGAACAAAGTAGATATGCAGACTTGATTTTCCCAGAGACGACATCAAATTCTAGCCTGGAAAATTACATGTACAGCATTGATAATGAATGTCTCACGGGGAGACTGTTTAACCAGAAGCTTAACTGTTCACAGCTAAGATAACTAAGTAAAGGAAGCACATAGAAAATATCGTCCATCAGTGTCACATTTGATTCAAGCAAAAAATAGGGCAAAGGCCAAGAGACTGATTCATGACTCTGTGACCTGAATTGAGAGTCAACAATCACAGGTTGGAAAAAACTTACAAGCTCTGCCAGCAGTGCTGACCTTGACAGCTGCAGTTACAACAAACAACAAAATATGAGTAATCTTCACATTGCTCTCTTCCAACACAGGTGCAGCACCTTCTCCACTAAGAGATGGGGCATCTCAATAGGATGATAAATGAAAGTCTAGCAAATAAATCAGACATTCCTAGCTGTACAAAAGCTGTGTATTGACACTGAGAAAGATAGCAGCTCAGAGCATAGGGTTGAAGCCGCTGACAGAAGGTGACTGTATCTGGTGCACACAGACAAAAGGAAAATTCAATGCTGTGCAGAATCATGTGAAACACTCACCACTTCTCGAGAATCTCTCTTTGCATCAATAGTGAATCCCAAGATGTTGGCCATCCTTGCATTCCTATCTTTTTCCATCTCCAGCTCGAAATGGTGAGCACCATGCTTGCTATCATAAGGTGTGATAGCAAGAGTAGCCAACAGCACAGAAGACGCCATGAGTTGCAAGTCTTTAGCAGTGAGATTCTTGTTGTAACTCTTCTGCAGATTGTAGAGCTTGTACCAGGCATATGCATGATAGAGGAGGCTATCTGACACCCAATATATTTGAGTCAACTTGGCATAGTAGACAGCCATCATCTGTGGTTTGGGTGTTCTTTTCACCATCGACATCAACCCATGAATATCCTCAATCGATCGGAACGCTTCCTGATAGTACAGCAAGAGATGGACAGTTCAGACGCTTTGCACTCCCTCATAAAGTAAGACTAGAATGCATGCGTGTAAACTGCATATCTTGTCCATAGCACCAACAGTTTCTTCTTAATCAATGCAAATGCTTGATGTCACTGATGAGGTACACCAGTAACACCATCTGTAAGGTTCCTCTCACCCATGTCCAGATTATCCGACAAGTGTAGAACTGAGTCCACATATAATATCTTTAAAAAGATGCAGGCATTAGGGATTTGCATGACATGCAGGCATTAGGGATTTGCATGACATGCAGCCCATATGAAACCTCATAGTTGAAACAGGTCAAAACCTCACCTGCCAGAGCTCTAGTTCTGTGGCTATCTTGAGCTGCTCAAACCTGGTCTCCAAGTACAATTGCAAGCTTTCTGGTTGTGTCAGATCAGGTCGGTCCCTCTGATCTCTGTACTTGTTCAGATTTGTCAAGTGGTTGCGAAGAATTTCACAGAGCCGCCGGAACTCTGTGGTACGTTTGTATTGAAGGCAAAATTGAAACGCCCTGTGCGCTGTCATCTGTAATGAGATGTCACAACAACCAAGAACATTCAGGGGGATGGCACTGAAGGACTTTGCCACAAACTCAGACCTGAAATGGCAAATTGGTCTAACCCTAATTACACCAGAACAATAAAAATGCATTCCAAACGGGATGACACATCTTTCCACCAATTCCCTAATTCATGTGCCCAACATCCTCATCATTCTAGATATGGATACTCATGGTACTAAACTGAGACTAGACCGCAATCACCAGTGAACAACTCTACCAGTCCCATTCAATTATGTAGGTTACATAATCAGCATCATTCATCAAATCATAAATCTTTTACATGTAGAAAGATGGTGAACGCTATAGCTAGTAGCTTTACGTACAGCATATAGGGCCTCCAACTTGGAATTGTTTCGCAAAATCTCCAGAACTGTTCGATAGGTTTCCCACAAAAACTTGAACCATGGAGTAACCATCTCACGGTCAGAGCGATCTTTCCCTTTCTCACCACTGACATAGCTCAACATCAGATCCTCTGGCCTTTTCTCTGCCTCCAAGTCCTCTACATCCAGAGTCACTTCTGCAGCTTGTGCCTGTGCCTGTGCCTGTTCAGCCCGCTCACTGGAAAGCTGCAGAAAATATTTGATGACTTCTTCCAATGAGCTCACATTGACTTGCTGGCAGACAATCCTGTATTGAATAAGCCCATCTTTGGCGAACCTGCCCTTCTTCATGTCCACACAGAGCTCCACATACTTGAACATGATTTTCTCGAGTGTTTTCTGCCATGCCCGGTACCGCTTGGATGTAATAAGATCGTGTAGAGCTTGAAGTGCAGCCTGTTTCTGGCCCACGTTCATCAACTCTGCCAGCATTCCAAAATTTCAGTCAGCTCAAAACCTCCCACCCTTGGCTTCACCATGTCTGCTATACTCCAAAACACAGATTTCCATCCAAAAAATCGACTACTCTCCCGTAATTGCGAGCTTACCAAAAAGTTGCAAACTCTACGAAGAAGAAAATCAAAACCCTACCAAAATTCAAGTCAGCTCAACCCTATCCCACATTTGACTTCATCCTGTCTACTATACTTGTTATCAAACACACATTTTGATAAAAAACATAGAACACTGCCAAGTAATTACGATGTAAGGATACAATTGCACACTTCAGGGAAGAGAAAATCAAAACCCTACCTGAGCTTAACCCTCTCCAACCCTTGGCATCATAATGTCTACAGAGCTCATGTGATTCAGGGCCATATATTTTGGTTGGCCATTCATTCCAACGAGAGTGAAGAGATGCTAAGTCGAGTGACAAGGAAAACAACAAGTGAAACCCTACCTTCCGCCCGCTTGAGGGCATTCTCGGGTTTGGCGAAGGTCGCCATGGTGGCGGCACGAGCGGATCGCAGCAGCGCCTGCCTTTGTAAGTAGGTGTGGTTTGGAGTGGAGTGCGTGGGGTTGAAGGGAGCGGAGCAAAGGAGCAAGGGAAGAATGGCAGAGCAGCGAGGCGGCTGCTCAGCAGCAACGCTCGGCAGAAAGGAACGGGCGAGAGAGACGAGCTTCCCTTCCTGCCTTCGCCCCTAACCCTAATTCCTGTGCGGCCAACCGCGCGTGGGACGGGGAAGCAGGGTAAGGTCCACGTCTGCTGACTGGGTGCACTTCAAGAATTGGGTGGATCTCTCTTTTGCAATGGACGGCTAGGATTCATATTATGTCGTAAGCTTGTAAGGTAAACGTACCTAATTCCAACATAGTATTAATTCGGACACCTATATTTGAGTGGTATGTGGTTAGGTGTGGATCTAATAACTTAATAAGTACACTAAATATGATATTTACTGCCACTTACTATGTGGAATTACGCAATCCTATAAAAAAATTTATCATAGATCTCATTTTTTTATGGTTGTTTGGATATTATAAAACATTAACATATATTACTTAGTAAAAAAAATACATCATTAGTAAAAAGATATAGGAACGTGTAACTCCGAATAGTAAGTGACACTAAATATCGTATTTAGCGTAGTGTGTTCTAGCAATGATTACCCAAAAAATCCAAAATACATGTTTTCAAAAAAGTTGGACTATGTGCTCAAAATACACTAGCCATTCTAGGTTTTCTAGTCAATATGATTGGGAGGGGGGCCTATGTGACCACTTAATGAGCATGATGAATTTTACTTTGATAATGAATAAGATATTCATATGAGTTTCAAATGTTGTGAAGCAAATGGCTATGGCATGATTTGGATTTGCTAATTATCTCCTCAGGGAAGTCACTTAGTGTATACTTTGGGGACACATGAGCGTACAACACATATTTTTGGAGGGGCTATGTAGCTCATTTACTGCATTTTAGTGGACCCTTTATTTTTTTAATAATTCTACTTTCTTCAATTTCTTACCACCATATGTGTAATTATAAATTAAAATCTCCATAATATTTCAGACCCTTCATTATTTATATTTATTTGAATTTTCCTTTGTGGACAATAGCATTGTACTATAGCATGGAATTCATCACGCAACAAAAATTAAGTTGTGTATACAAGAAGCATGTTATTTACATAATTGGTTACATGTCTAAGCCCATTGATAATGGCGTACTTAATTGTTTCATCCAAACATTGAAAAAAATCCACAAATTCCAAAACAAACCAGCATCACTAAAGTGTCCATAATGTGTTCACTAACACAGTTGCACTAACATTGCACATGTTATCATGCAAAGTGTGAAGACAATTTGAAATGCCTACTTATGAGTCCTATGTGAAAATTGAGAAACGATCATCACAAAAGATGCCACAGCCTCTCGCCTAGAACAAATCCATCAATCTACCATAGATTCACCAAATATGGCCCCACAGAGCTCTTTAAACGCATAGGGGTCAATGCACGATGATAGAATTATTGTCTTGCGTGGGAGGAACAACCAGAGAATTATACAAACGTCAATGAAATGTTCCTCAAAAGTGCACTTAATAACCCTCATCCAACGAGTTCATCCATTTTGTAGATGGATTTGTGATCATTTTTCATCTAGTTCTTAAATTTTTCTTACCCTAAACTCAACCTAAAAATAATAAAATTCCCTACCAATTAATATAATGTTATTTTAGAAATATTGTAAACATTATTTTGGGTATTACAAGTGACCCTATATTATATATAATGTGCTACCTCACATTTCTTCAAGGCTATGGTATATCAAAAATATATATAATTTTTATCAACCATGAATAAATGTCACCCTACATTTGTTCTCTCATAGTTATCTAAATTTTCAACAGTGACTTCCCCGGGATTATCTCACACTAGTTGCATGTAAAGTGAAAACTATCCAAATAACACACGTCTACCTTAGGTAGACATGCCACAAATTTGATTATAAAAGGATGTCTTGTGTCTCATACCATGCAAGAGTTGATGAATGTCTCATTGTTGTCGCATCTTGTCATCCACTCCCCTCTCACCTATTATGTAGTATAGTGTTGGTGTTCATCCCAAATTGGTGATTTCTTGTCCAAACCCAATGAACACCAAATATAGACGAGGCCTAAATGATGGAACTTTTGGTGAATAAGGGCATCCCCAAGGGCACCAACCAAAGGGTTGGCCCATATTTGTGGAAGGCCTCGAGCCAAGGGCCTCATTGTGTTTAGACCATGGCGCCAATGTTGGACCATTTGATTCATAACATGATCAATGATGCACATGCAATTACCTAGAATATTCCAATATGATCCACAACATAGAAGGAACACTTTGTTTACATTGTTAAATGAGCTCTATGTTTGGTGAATGACATTTGGGTGAATGTGTCAATGCATTCGCAGTTTGTTATACAACTTTTCATGTTGGTTACACATATAACCATCCTATAGGTTTGTCGGTTGATGTATTGTTTTTTGAACTATCTATCAACTTGGATGAGTAGTTTCAAGGATCTTGAATTCGTACTCCGAGATTGTTAATTCATTGAGGCCTTCGTCAGCTTTTCTCGAGGGTTTTTTGCAAATTTGAAGGGCTAGCCCATTGGGCACTCAAAATATAGCTTAAATGGCTACAATGACAAAAAGGTAGTTCTTTTAATAACCTCAATGATATTCAAGGCGGCTACACATTTGAGATTTTGGAGTGACACACGTGGTGAACAAGATCAAGCAAACAAAGGTAATTGTGGGCAACACGATTCATGTTATGGCAAAGAATTTGGCTATTATGATGTGAAAAATTCATAAATTGGCGAACTCTTATAAGTGGAGTTCATTTTCCCACATACATGGCCTTCGCTACTTTGGTAAAAAACTTGAACCTCTATTAAAACTCTAAGGTAACTACTAACAACATGACCTTCATGACCAACGCACAACGCAATATTGAGCTAACAAGTTACACAAAACTAATTGAAAGTTGCAATCAAGTAAATGATAGTCAAAGGCAACCAAATGATAGTTGCATGCATAAACATGAGACTAACTGCCAAGTTGCAACACATTACCCCAAGTTCCAACCTCACACCCTAAGGCACATACAATCACGATGAACCCTTACATGGATTACCAAGACCACTTGCACTACAAGAACAACAACAAAACAACAAAGAGCTACATCACCAAAACTAGCAAAAACAACCACAATACCAACACATAATTGCACCATTCACCTAACATTTGCCCCACAATATTGGAGTATGGACTCAATAAGGCAACATCATGGAGCCACATTTACAATCATAGGGAATGTTAGCCATTATCTACAAGAGTTGCCTCTACAAGGATGCATGAACGTTAAGAAACTTCCTAATGATTGTGTTGCCTCTTCATGTACAAATGCTATAATTCCCATAAACCTTGTCAAACATGCATGTCTTTTAGGGTGTAAAACTTGTGCAAAAATATCCCCACACATGCTACCAAGTGCATTGTGAGCCGATTACAAGGTTTAAATTTTGTGAATGACATTGTAGAAAATGTGCGCTCGTCTTCGACTAAACCAAGCACTTGAATGGTAGCAAATTTTGCCACTTTAAACCACTCTTTGAATAATTTGTGAAGCATCATAGACATGGATATTGTTTAAACATAACTTAGTCAATGGGTTGAGGATTATGAATTCTTGCATGGTATCTGCAACATTGGCTTTTATTGCACCCTTAAATTGCACACATTCATGATCAAATTTTGCTTGATCCAATAGGGTGGTGAATAACACCCATGCAACCATTTCTCATAACAACTATGGTTCTTGAAAACCTAGGAGTGGCCTTCAAAAGGCTCTTTGGCATGCAGTTGCACCAATATTGGGGCTATCCTCCCTCTAGTGAATCCATCATGGCCGATGTCAGGAATAACGTCAATAGTTCCTCGATGAGCCTATAAGTTGTTCCCAATACGCACATAGAAGTTGCACCTTAAACTTGAATATGTGGCACACATGCAAACAACAAACTCAAAGAAAATATATGTACATAAACATGAATAGAAACATGTAAGGGTTAGATATCACAGTCCCTTCACTTCAGCCACAATCCCATTCAACACATCAAGGGGTAACCTCTTGCGATATCCCAATCCCACTCATAGTGGTAGCATGGTGGACGGCAACCCCGCACTTGAATGTGAATATTTCAACCCCCACCTCATTCAAATCCAAGATCTCAGAAGCACCTTGCACCCGAATCAAACTCATAGTATCATGCATGCATGTCAAAAAGTTTTCATCTTGGAGAAGGCATTTGATGAGAAACCAAAAAACTAGATCATAGTAGAGCTCATAGACGTACTATTGTCAAATGGTCACAAATAGAAATATCCATTTGGTGCACAATTTTCTTCAAATAATAATGCATGGTTTGCAACAAGGGCATAAAGCATGTTAAAACAATAGAAACGTAAATGTCCACAAGCAAGTCATAATTAGGTTTAGCCAAGCCATAATGTTCGTCATAGCATTAGCATCCTCGTGCATCATGTGCACGAGGGATTTGTACTCCAACATCCTCCTCCAAAGAGGTGAAACCATGTGCAAGACCAATCACTACACCAATGTCAAGTATGCTACCTTTAACCTTTGCTCATGCCAAAGGCAAAAGTCCTCCAAACCTCTTGGCAATCCATTGGTACCATAGAGGAGGTTGGTGTTGTATCTATAAACACAAATGACTCAAGCAACCTAACTTGCCGGATGGCCTTTCCTAGATGTGGGTCTAGCATAACATCATCACCTTTTGCTCCATTCAATGTGGTCTTCAACCTCACCCCTACACACCCTTCAACATCTTGGTTGTTCCTCCACGCCGCTCCACACAAAAATTGGTCGTGGTTGTATGAATAGAAATTGAGCTCAAGTCTGCCCATCGTGGTGTGATTTTTTGCCGTGGTCTTAAGTTATTCCTTGTTGGATTCCATAAGTGGCAGCTGTGCCTTAACCTCAACATACTTAGCCTGCAAAGATATGTCAACTAGAGGAAGACAACCTCCGTTTACTACCCCTTCACCCTTCACCCCTAGTTGATTAGGATTCAACCTAGGATGTATAGTAGGGTGTAACACTTTGCCAATGGATGACCCTACCTTCCACAACTTGAACTATAAGATTATATTTGGCATCCTCCGCCTTCTCATGACAATCGTGCTTAAAGTGTTCCATCAACAAGCAAACTCGACATCTCCAATATATGACGTCAAAATCTTCTTTCACTACTTTGTTTTTTTCAACGGCCTTTTGTCTCGTACATAAAGCAAATTGTGAGGGTTTTCTCCTCATGTAGATTGGTTTCGTTTTATTGTGGCAACTTAAACACCTTGCACAATGTAGGTGTTGCACTTCCTCGAAGACCATTTGCGTGGACTAAGATTCGAAGCTTTGCGTCCAAAATATTTTACCAAACTTGGACAATTTGTTGCTCGATGACACCTCGCATAATAGAGACGAGCCTCCTCATTTGAGCGTATGTTTTGTCCATGACCGCATTATCTCTACCTTTTGTCCATGGTTGCAATACCATGAAACACATGTTTGTATGGTTAAAATGCATGATTAGTCCCAACCCTAAGTCTTTACCTTTTGAAAGATTCTCCCTAGCCTCCTACACCAACCTCTCGGGTTAGTTTCAATCTCCCTCATACCTTCTTCTCTGGGTGTGAGATCTATTGGGGTGGTTGATCCGCTAGCTCAAGCGATCCCTCCCAACAAGCGTATATAGCCGGCACCCAATATTGCCTCCATGTGAGGATCTCGTCCACATACCCTTGCTCAATTTTTGTGCAATTATATGTAGATGATCTTTTTATGTGATAGAGCAACGATCTCCACACCATGTAGGGATTAAAATCTTTGTGGCACAATACTTGCAAGTCACAACACAAGGTAAAATCATGTACAAAGTCCTTGAATTTGACCAATTCCCCACTCCCAAAGGAACCATGCATTCTTTTGTATGCTCCATACATAGTCGTCATTTCGTCGCCTTCAAAAATGGTGTCCACCCCTCCTGGGGTTGATGCTTAGTGTGACTTACGGGAATCACGTGCAACAAGCCATAAATGTTTGGGGGGTATTATCTCGGTGAGAAGTAATTAAATGACCCATTCAATAGGTAAATTTCTAATTGCGCATATTTTGTAATACCTTTTCAATTACTTTGAAAGGATGGGGTAAATCATTTTCATGTACCATATGTTTATTATAAATCAATAAGTGGATTATCACAAGAGTGCTATGCCCTATGATTATCCTGCAACATTGTCAATTATAGTTGGTTCTCCAACCAAGGCAAAACTTTGGTTTATTTCAAAAACCATCTCAAAAGGTAGAGCTGACAATTCATTGCAATGTGGTTTAGCCCAAAGCAGTTTTAGAATTCCACAATACAAAACAAACATACAAAAAATGAATATGCCATCAAGAATAATATGAAATCCTCACATTGCGGAACCATAGACCGATGACATATGATTTATACCATGATAGTTTAGAAGTAATATAAACTTAATTTCAAGGAATTTATAATAGCCTACGTTATTTTGAAGTCAAAGTCACATATTGTGTGGGACCTCTTTTATTTCGAAACCTTGTCGTTGTTTTTTGATACCATGAAAACCCTATCTTTGATTGCACGTAGTTTCTAATTTTTTGGGAAGTGCCACCCCTTTGACGTTGGATTCAATAGCCTCCCCTACTAAAACAATGTACTTTGATCTTTCGTCTTCCTCCACCTCAACCTCAAGTTTTCTCTCATCATCCACCTACTTGCCTCTAATGTAGGAGCTCAAATTTGCTTGCCGTGACGAGTACATCCAAAGGGATTATTGTTTGCTAGCTTGAAGCTCAATCATCACCCTACATTTAAAATAAATTATAATTTTGCAATGTACAAAATTGCATTTAAGATGGTCTATCTTGAAGTTCAAGGTTTCCTTCATCGTCTTTGATTCCACAATGCCCAACCCCATCACAATTTGGTGTCGTTTCCCCTTCTTTGCATAGCATTGTACCTCACTTTAACTTCTTTTCATTGTTAACTGTAAATTTGGCCAAAGCTTCCGCACCCACTACCAAATTGCAACCAAAGCTTGTGCAATGCAAAAATTGAGTCACAACCCTCTTTCAACAATGCTTAAAACCCTACAAACCTCCAAGGATTCTTATCATGACCTTCTAATAGCTCCTAGCTACAAAGCGCAACACTTTGATACCTCCATGACCAAATGGCATCCTCAAGCTTCCATGCGCCTCTATGCCATGAAAAACTCCAAATGTTTGACTACTTATAACATTAGTCACGCGCGCGCACACACACACACACACATTTTAAATCCTAAATTTGGTTCTCCATTTTGGTGGTTTTTCCTTACTCAAGCTAATTAGACACCCAAAATACACATGCAATTATGTTTACATTCTTAGAGGTAAAGGAATTTTTTAGAGTAAAATCCTTACAATTGTGCTCAAAAAACACGTTGATGACGAATTGAGGTCACACAAAGACATGTGAATCTACACGTATAATCAAGCAAGTTGTAAACTACATCTCACAAGCTCAGTTGAGACCCTCAACTTAGAAAAGATGAGCTCTCAACCTTGCTTGGAGAGGTTGTTTAATCTCGAGATCCTCAAAATGAGGTTACCTCCTATAACTTGACTCTAGCCCTAGCCCTAGCCCTAGCCTCAAGCCAACTAAGTTAAATCACCATCACCACCTAATTGAGGTCAAAATAAACCTTCTTAATTTGCCTCTAGCAGTGGTGGCGACTAGGTTAATTCACCGCCCACACCTCATTGAGGGTGATTAAAACTCTCTAACATAACCTCAAGCAGTGGTGACAACTAGGTTTAGTCACCACCACCATCTCGTTGAGGATGGTGAGAACCTTCCATCATAACCTCGAGTGTTGGTGAGGATAAATCTCCGCCTCATGATGGAAGTTGCTTAGGAACCTTTATACTTATTTACCCCCATCCATGAGATAATCACGACATGTTGTTTTAAGAACAATTTATTGGATATGAGGTTGTGCAGGGATGCTAGTATGTGAGCCTGCGAGCGCGAGCCTGTGAGCCTGTGAGCCTGCGAGCCTTCAATATTTTTTCCTGGTTATGGTTTGTAAATCCATTGGGGGCCTATGACCGTGGAATTACATGTAAGGATCTATAGTCCAAATGAACAACAAAAAATGTTTCTATGCCAATTTTGTATCAAAAAATGAACTAATATACGTTCAAATGTTGAGATAATAATAATGTAATTGGATATAATGTGTAAGCAAACTCATGTTGAAAATAGGTGTAGCATGTTAGGATGTTTCACTACAATACACATCAATGTAAAATTTGAATACATCATAATACCATCATAAGGGTGACATTTACGAAGTCCAAAACACAAAGAACAACAAAAGTGGGTTGTAGACATAAATTGGGTTGTAAACATAAAGGCTGGATATAAATTGGGTTAGAGGCAAAGTCTGCAAGCATTGCAGGCACTAAAATATGAATAATGCCTTAGAATGATTGAGCGATGAGATTGAATGCCTTTGAAATACCTTTGCACCCTTGAGGGCGGGTTGAATGCAATCTCGAAGGGCAATATCAAAAGTGGGAGGTGTTTTAAGAGGACAATCCAAATACCACCCACATTTTTCAAAATGCATAGGATCCCAAGATTTCATGATTCCTTCTGTGAACATGCACTCTTCACTTTCTATGTCAAAATAGTTAGCAAAAAAAGTGGGAGATTTGGAAATGGCTTTAGCAGGAAATAGGACATATTTGAAGTACCTATAAAACACCCTTCGCATGGTTGGTTTGAAGTTGAGTTGCTTGTCAATGTTATGATTTTTGTGAACTCCCTTATGTACAACAAATTCACGAAAAAAAATGCAGTATCCCACAACGATATGTGCATTGCCTCCACATAATAAAAAATAATGGACAAAGGGGCCATACCACCTGGAAGATAGTTGATGGACACATTCAAATCAGCCACAGTAGCATCAAAGAGCTTCTCGGTTTCAATAGCCAACTGCCATATACAAAATAAAGATCAATATTTTTCAATAATATTTTTCAATGATTGAAAAAAATGAAAGAAATAAGAAACAAAGAAAAAAATGAATGAACCAAAAAGAATTTTTTTTTAAATCACCCAAGCCCACCAAGTAGCTTTATGAAGTCACTTAGGAAACTCTATATCATTGAATTTTGGTTTTGAAAATTTGAGAGCCTCACGAAGAGCAGGTGAGCCGTTTCACCTCTCAAGCCACTTAATCTTCATAGAAGTGTCTATAGCTAAAGTTGCCAACATCCAAAGTTTCATAATGAGACTTCACATGCTCTAAGAACAGAGGAGTATGTTTAGGATCTGCAATGGAAAGTTGTTTCTTCAGTTTCGAGTGGAAAGTCAATCTTACCCTATCACACTAGAAGAAAACTTGTCCATTCCAACCCTCCTTGTGACTAGGCCATCGCGATTCCCACCAAGAAAATGCATAAACAAATCAATTCGGTTGGGAATCGGGGGGCACCTTCCATGGGTACACCACGGGTACCTTCCGGTTGCCTACCAATTGAATTGCTTATGCATTTTCTTGGTGCGAGTCGCGATGGCCTAGGGTTGAAATGAACACATTTTCTTCTAGTGTCAACAGCTTTGGAAACCCATTTATCAACTGCACTTAAAGTCCAATGCGCATGATCTGGGTACTTCTCATAAAATTTTCTTTGAGCAGCAACAACATCCCCCAACTCTTGCTACACCAAGAAAAAAACATATAAGAATATGAAAAATTGCACATAGTAAAAATGAGATGCAATAAAAATATGATAGTAGAAATCCAAATGAACAAGTATGAAGGAAATATACAAGAAGTGAAAAAAATATGCAAGGGAAATTGATATTTCAGAGAAAATAACCTGGTATAGAAATCCATTAAGAGCCTCGACTGCCAAAGTGAACCAAGTTCTATGTTTGGATTTTTGTTTGGCATTAGCAGTAGGAAGGTCTTCTTTGGAGACAAGTTTTTTAAAATATGAAAGTGGTTGCCTAGCAATGCTTTGAATGCAGAAAAGCTTATGAACAAGATTTATAGAAACATGAGATTTTTGACTCCTCATAACAAAATAAAACAAACAATGATAAGTTATAGAAAATGAACATCCAATAAAAAAATAAACTTAAAAATAAGAAGCCAAATGAAAAAAAATAAAAAAATGAAGGAATTACCAATTGACTTCATGCAAGGCTGCCAACATAGTTGCAATATCTCCCTTGACGTCCAAAATAATACTTTCAACAACATAATGTCAAATAGAATCATGTGTGTGGTCTTGATTAATAATGGACAACCATGTTTGCAAATGGTGGTTGCCGTCCCAGACCATGAATATTTTGCCAGAGAAAAATTGAGCTCCTCATCATTTTGCAATATTTTCTCAAAGGCAGCAATTGTCCGCACCCAGTTGTCACTCCATGATTCAATTATAATATCAATAACATCTATTGTATTGCCCTCGTTGTTCTCCAAGGCCACGTAAAAAACTCCATTGTCTTCCATATAACCACATGCAACAAAATGTGCAGCCAGGTTCATAATATCATTTTTCAAGAAATGCCTAACAACTGGCAATGGAACCGTTCGACAAAGTAAAATATTGAATTTTGATTTTACCCTTGGTTGATACCTCAACCATTAAAGATGGAAAGAGGTGTTGACAATTTTTTTTCTTCAAAAATGCATATAATTGCAACTCTAAGTGATCTTCAGAAAAAGGTACAACTTCTATATGGGAAGCACAAAAAGTGCCACCCATATGAAAAGAGAAAAAATATTAATAGGAATGTTTACATACGAAAGAAATCACATATGTAAAGTAAAATGAAATGCAAATTAGGGTGGCCATTAATAGCCACCCTTATGGAAGAAGAATTTTTTTAAAGTAAGTGTATACATGTGTAAGAAATCACATATACAAAGCAGAATGAAATCTAAAAACAATGGCCGTTAACGACCACCCTTATAAAAGGAGAAAAAAATGATGAAAGTAAGTGCTAAAATGTGAAAGATAGTACATCTTCAAAGCACACTGAAATGCAAATAAAGACATCAAAAATAATGAATATCAATGTTTACATGTAAAAGAAACTATATATGCAAACGAAATAAAAATGTAAAAAAAAAAACTGTTAACGGCCACTCTTATCGAAAGAATTGTTTTTAAGAAAGTGAGTGTGCACATCTGGAAGAAACTACATATGCAAAACAAAATGAAATGAAAAAATGATAGCCGTTAACGGCCACCCTTAAGAAAAAAAAATTGAATAAATGAGTGTGTACATGTGGAAGAAATCACATATGTAAAACAAATTGAAATGAAAAAAAAGTGGCCGTCAACGGCCACCCTTTAGAAGAAGAAAAATTGAATAAGTGAGTGTGTACATGTTGACGAATCCACATATGCAAAATAAAGTGAAATGAAAAAAGGTGGCCGTTAACGGCCATCCGTATGGATAGATTTTTTTTCATGAGAATGAGTGTTTATATGTAGAAAATACCAAATATGCAAAACAAAGTGAAATGAAAAATGGGTGGCCCTTAACGGCCATCCGTAAGAAAGAAAATTGTTTTAAAGAAATTAAATGTTTATATGTGGAGCAAACCACATATGTAAAACAAAGTGCCATGAAAAAAGGTAGCCATTACTGGCCACCGTTTAGGAACACAAATGTTTTGTGAAAGTGATTGTTTATGTGTGGAAGAAACCACATATGTAAAATAAAGTGCCATGAAAAAGAGTAGCCGTTAACGACCACCCTTGTAGAAGTCAATTTCTTTTATGAAAGTGAGTATTTATGTGTGGAAGAAACTACATATGTAAAACAAACATACATAAAAAAATGGTAGCCGTTAACGGCCACCCTTTGGAAGACAATTGTTTTCTTCTAAAAGGGAGTATTTATGTGTGGAAGAAATCCCATATGCAAAACAAACTGACATGAAAAAAAGGTGGCCGTTAACAACCACCCTTTTAAAAGCAAATTTTTCTTAAGAAAGTGATTGTTGATATATAAAAAAAACCACATATTAAAAAAAACTGACATGAAAAAAAAGGGTGGCCGTTAACGGCCACCCTTTGAAAGACAACTTTTTTTCTTCTAAAAGGGAGTATTTCTGTGTGGAAGAAATCCCATATGCAAAACAAACTGACATGAAAAAGGTGGCCGTTAACAGCCACCCTTTTAAAAGCAAATTTTTCTTAAGAAAGTGATTGTTGATATATAAAAAAAACCACATATTAAAAAAAACTGACATGAAAAAAAAAGGTGGCCGTTAACGGCCACCCTTTGGAAGACAACTTTTGTTTTGTAAAAATGAATGTTTATGTGTGGAAGAAACCACATGTGTAAAACAGACTTACATGAAAAAAGGGTGGCCGTTAACAGCCACTCTTTTAGAAGGAAATTTTTCTTAAGAAAGTGTTTGTTCATATATAGAAAAAACCACATATTAAAAAAAACTGACATGAAAAAAAGGGTGGCCGTTAACGGCCACCCTTTGGAAGACAACTTTTTTTGTGTAAAAATGAGTGTTTATGTGTGGAAGAAACCACATGTGTAAAACAGACTTACATGAAAAATGGTGGCTGTTAACGGCCACCATTTTAGAAGGAAAATTTTCTTAAGAAAGTGATTGTTGATATATAGAAAAAATCACAAATAAAAAAAACTCACATGAAAAAAAAAGGTGGCCGTTAACGACCACCCTTTGGAAGACAACTTTTGTTTTGTAAAAATGAATGTTTATGTGTGGAAGAAACCACATGTGTAAAACAGACTTACATGAAAAAAGGGTGGCCGTTAACGGCCACTCTTTTAGAAGGAAATTTTTCTTAAGAAAGTGTTTGTTGATATATAGGAAAAACCACATATTAAAAGAAACTAACATGAAAAAAAAAGGTGGCCGTTAACGGCCACCCTTTGGAAGACAACTTTTTTTTTGTAAAAATGAGTGTTTATGTGTGGAAGAAATCACATGTGTAAAACAGACTTACATGAAAAAAGGATGGCCGTTAACGGCCACCCTTTTAGAAGGAAATTTTTCTTAAGAAAGTGATTGTTGATATATAGAAAAAACCACAAATAAAAAAAACTGACATGAAAAAAAAAGGTGGCCATTAACGGCCACCCTTTGGAAGACAACTTCTTTTTGTAAAGATGAGTGTTTACGTGTGGAAGAAACCATTTATGGAAAACAAACTTATATGAAAAAAAGGTGGCCGTTAACGGCCACCCTTTTGGAAGAAAATTTTCTTAAGAAAGTGAGTGTTTATATGTAAAAAAAACCAAATATGTAAAAAAAACTGACATGAAAAAAGGGTGGCCGTTAACGGCCGCGCTTTTGGATGGAAATTTGTCTTAACAAATTGAGTGTTTATATGTAGAAATAACCAAATATGCAAAAAAACTAACAGAAAAAAGGATGGCCGTTAATATCCACCCTTTTGGAAGGAAATTTTCTTAAAAAAGTGAGTGTTTATATGTAAAAAAAACCACATATGCAAAAAAAACTAACATGACAAAAGGGTGGCCGTTAACGGCCACTCTTTTGGAAAGAAGTTTTCTTAACAAAAGTGAGTGTTTATATGTAGAGAAACCACATATGCAAAATAAAGTGGAATGAAAAAAGGGTGGTTGTTAGTGGCGACCCATCTGGAAGGAATTGTTTTTATGAAAGTGAGTGTTTATATGTACAATAAGATCACATATATATAATATATTGAAATGAAAAAAATAGTGGCCGTTAACGGCCATTCTCTTGGAAAAAAAAGAAAATGATTCATTTGTGTGATTTTATTTCAGAGAAATGATGTTGTTGAATGTAGACTGAAACCTTAGAAGGGGAGGCCATCAACAGCTATCCTAAACCATAACTAAAAAATGGGACTTAAAAAAGGATGGCCGTAAACGGCTACCCTTTTGGAAGAAAGAGAAAAAAAATGAAATTCACCTTCGTCGCTGTAAATTTTTTAAATTTTCATATTTATTTTTAAAATTTTTTTGGTGTATAGATTATATCATTTGTATTCACTCCAAGTTTTATCAAAAAATTTGTACATAATTTCAATTTTACATAAATCGCCAAACTCTGCTAAAATTAATATAGTTAACAACAAGACTTATTGAAAACAAATTTCTTTGTAAGAGTGAGTGTTTATGTGTGTAATGAATTACATATGTAAGACAAAGTGATATGATAAAAAGGTGGCCGCTAACGGCTACCCTTTTGGAAGAGAGAGAAAAAAAATGAAATTCACCTTCATCGTTGTGAAGTTTTCAAATTCTCATATTTATTTTTCAAATTTTTTTGGTGTATAGATTATATCATTTGTATTCACTCCAAGTTTTTTCAAAAAATTTGTACATAATTTCAATTTACATAAATCGCGAAACTCTGCTAAAATTAATATAGTTAACAACAATATTTATTGAAGACAATTTTTTTTGTAAGAGTGAGTGTTTATATGTGTAATAAACCACATATGTAAGACAAAGTGACATGATAAAAGGGTGGCCGTTAACGGCTACCCTTTTGGAAGAGAGAGAGAAAAAAATGAAATTCACCTTGATCGTTGTGAATTTTTCAATTTTTCAAATTTATTTTTTCAAATTTTTTTGGTGTATAGATTATATCATTTGTATTCATTCCAAGTTTTTTCAAAATTTTTGTACATAATTTCAATTTTACATAAATCGCCAAACTCTGCTAAAATTAATATAGTTAACAGCAAGACTTATTGAAGACAAATTTTTTTGTAAGAGTGAGTGTTTATGTGTGTAATAAACTATATATGTAAGACAAAGTGATATGATAAAAAGGTGGCCGTTAACGCCTACCCTTTTGGAAGAGAGAGAAAAAAAAATGAAATTCACTTTGATCGTTGTGAATTTTTGAAATTTTCATATTTATTTTTCAAGTTTTTTTGGTATATATATTATATCATTTGTATTCACTCCAAGTTTTTTCAAATTTTTTTTACATAATTTTAATTTTACAGAAATCGCCAAATTCTACTAAAATTAATATGTTTATATTTCCTCTAAAAATCTTGAACTTTTGAAGATTTTTTGTCACATTCTAAGATGCTGCGATTGTGTTTTGGCTCTAAACCACACAAAATGTTATAATTATTTTTCGTGCTATATATTGTTGGAATCGTATTTTTGATGTGCACAATACGATGTATATCATATATTTTCAAATTTATTTTCATTTCCGGGTTATGCTCCTACCATTTCGTTCGTACTTCCTGCCTCCATTTCCGGCTCAGATGGTTGTTCCTCCTCTTTATATTGTGTCGCTTTCTCTCCGTCAATGTCTTTGTTATCATCTTCCTCCTCTTCCTCCTTCTCATTGCATCTAGAGAGAATATGTGGTTGAGCTTCACATATACTGGTTTCATGTTCGAAAACATCTTTCTTTATGGCTTCACATGCTACAATATCTTCGTATGTCAAATTTCTTATTGTGTTTGATAGGTCCATTTTTATCATTCGAAGAACATGTCTATTTATTCTAGCCCTTGACAATTGTTTTGTACTTGAAAAAAAAACTACTTCTCTTCCTATTTTTTCTCCTACACTCCACTGGAGTGATCACTGCCAACAATCGACAAATAACGTTCTCTTACATCTAAACACATTTAGCTTCCCTCTTCACTACATCATCCACTCTCAACAATATGCATTTCTCTATATTGTTTCATTTCCATTTGTGAACTTTTATATTACATGATGGTCTTTATTACTAGCCCACCTCATTATATGACTAATAGTTGTAAAAGTATAGCCATTAACAGATACACTTAGTTTATTTAATATTTTTAAGTTATATACATGTATACATGCACATATTGGATCAACGTGCATCATAAATTGTTAGTGCCAGTTGTAATAGTATCAGTTCTAATATTGCCAATTGTAATAGTGCAAGTTCTAATAGTGTCAGTTTTAATATTGCCAAT
Source organism: Polytrichum formosum (assembly GCA_964035585.1). Taxonomy (NCBI): domain Eukaryota; kingdom Viridiplantae; phylum Streptophyta; class Polytrichopsida; order Polytrichales; family Polytrichaceae; genus Polytrichum; species Polytrichum formosum. The sequence goes on from OZ037936.1 coordinate 4,008,554, forward strand.
TGTAATAATACCAATTGTGATAGTGTCAGTTTTAATATTGCTAGTTGTTAGTTCTAATAGTACCCGTTCTAATAGTATCATTTGTAATATTGCCATTTATAATGGTGTCAGTTGTAATATTGTCATTTGTAATACTATGTGTTGAAATAATACTACTTATAATAGTTGTTAATGCCAATTGTAAATTTTGCCTAAATTAATAACTTCCATAATACACGAACTATGTCACACCCCTCGTTTGGCCCACTACTTGCAAATGAAAGGTTATGTACTGTGTTGATTACAACCATTATATTTTGTTAATATCTCTTCACGCTGTATAACTTTTATTTTCAAATGATATATAATATTTTCTTCTATATCCAAATATTGTATAATATTTAATATCATACAATTTCCTTTTGTTTGGTTCAACCCTTCTAATTTCTCATTCTTTATATTCATAATTTTTCCATTCACCAATACTATTATTTGCTTCTCCTCATGTCTTTGTGTTCTTGTGGCTTGTCGGTAGTTTTTTGTTATCTCTTTTAAATCTTTCCCTATGGTTACTATTGTTGCAATAGGTCATGAGGTCCCATTCATTTTACCATTGGATGCCAAAGGCTTTGTATATGTGCATGCCCATGTCTTTCATGTCCATTTTAGATTCTCCCCTCCTTCTATTGTCGTAGAGTAAGAAATATCAGGTGACTCTGGTACTCTCAAAGAATCTATCTTCCAATCAAAATATAATGATTATGAAGGCTTCTACTAGCTTTTTCATGCATGACGCTATAGAGTTTATGGTATCTCCTCAAAGCTCTTCGCAACTTCAATCGAAATACTAACTCTCATTTCTCGTACGTCTAGTGCTAAATACCCATTGTTATGTCCAGTACGAGTGAAATCTTCATCAAATGCCCGTTCAGATAATACTATCCTCATCAATCTCCAAGGAATTAAACGTGAGTCCCAAGAACCTCTAATAGAGTTACCATCAAGTGATTTTGAAGGTATCCAAACTGTGATGGAAACAAATTGTGATACATCGGAATGACACATAGCAAGAATCTTACACAAATCAAAAAAACGATGTCACGCCATTTAAAAACACACACAAGCCAAATGCAAGTTGTTGGTTGTTAGGCATGGGAAACCCACTGATGCCTCTACTTACAAAGGGCAGAAGCGTGAATATAAGGACACAACAATTGAAATTGTGGAATTTTGGTTTTATCTAGACCAAATTGCGCGTTGTGTCATGGGACCCAAGCGTTCCCATGTTCTTATACGACCCGAAATCCTTGAAGTTTGGTATGTTTTTACTAGTACCAATCTTACTTGTACTGAAGTCATCGAGCTTGAAAAAGTTGGGTTTTGCCTACAATCCAGTGTGCCCATTTCCCCTCGACAACTTCTCTCCTTGTCTAGGGTATTTCAGCATGTTTTGTGGACTCATCCTCGACCAACACATGTTGAAAGAATCCCTTCTCTTTAGAATGGCAAACAAGTTTGTCAAAGTTGTAAGGCACCCACCAAAAATCATCGCAATCAGTGGGAGAGTGCAAGGAATGTAATTGGAATTATTACCGGGGGGGAACCTCCTTCCTTACCATGGACTTGGTGCTATTATCATGCTTTTGTTCAAGACTGTTTCTAACGAGAAAGTTTATAACATCACCCTTTGTAATTTTCCACCTTGTACTTGTTCCCATTATGGAAGCATGAACAACACATCCATTGGAAAGCGTGGCATGTACATAAACTACAAACATTTCTATTACATCTTCTGTTATTTATGCAAATTGGATTACAAGAAAAACACGTTCATCCACACTCCTACCCTCAGTTGGGATGAAGTTAAGCAAGTTCTTGTTGTTGCCGGAATCATCAAGACGTGTGAGTGAGTAAGATAGTTGATAGATATTAGACTGCTATCAAATAGATATATCATACCGATATATTATATTCAAATACCTAAATTCCAATAGCCAAATATTATATTTATAGTCCAATATGTATCCCTTGCTATAATATAATTATATTTTTATTATGTATACGATGTTCCACATCCTATGGTGTTTTCACAACGCTCCCTCTCATCCTCAAAATTGCCTTTAAATTATTTGTACTATGACTTGGTCAGCCCACTTTGGGATGGCCTCCCTGAACATGATATAAATTTTAAAACATGCAATAGCATCAACTTGCGAGGTTTATTTGACCTAAAATCCACGGTCATGGGTCATGTGGTAACATGTATTTTAAATAAATATAATATTTTTTAATTGAAAAACATCAATTTTTTGATTTGTTAACCAATTTTTTTTAGAAATTACATCATTTTGAAATTTTTGAGGTTGTGGGCTCACACAATCCCTGCTCACCACTCTTAGGCTCACACAATCCCTGCTCACCGCTCTTAGGCTCACGCTCGCATGCTCACATCCTAGCGTCGTTGTGAGGTTGTGTGGGGGATGTAATAAAATTTGAACTCCCATGTATATCATGGAATGTTATATGATTGTGTGGTGTTTCTCTAGCCTTCATCAAAGCATCCACAACCATGCCTTGATGATGTTTATTCCTACATTTTCCTCAAGCTTCATACTTAAAATGAAGGGGTACATCGCTTTTTAGTTCATATATCAACCTTTATGGCCACTGTGCATTTATTCTTTTATTTGAGTATTGCCTTCAATGTTTCAAGATAAGATTCAATGACAACGATTGTATATTGCCTAGGTACATAAAGCATGTTGTCTTGATGAGTTCAAAACCAATTATCCATGATATGACAACCAATCATCTCACTTTCAGTTTGTGAAATACACAACATCTTGGCCATATAGAAATAGGTCCCTTGTTACCTCTTCATTGCCTCTTCATTACATTGTGGTGATGATGCCATAATTTAGAATATGGACATTTCCAAGTTATGTTGGGTGATAATCCAATTCCTTAATTCTAGCAACATATAAGCTGAGAAAGTTGATTTGTCATTGGCCTTCATGTCGCCATAAACAATATGGCCATGGATGTTGTAGTGTTTGGATTTGATGAAACAAAAGTGTGCAATGTGTTGTTGCGAGTACATGACCTTAATAGAGAATTCAATCATAGCAACCACTTTTGATAAAAATTCCCTCTATGCTTTAGAGTCTCATTTCCCAACATGTCTTTTATTCTTAAGGATTGACTTGCATTTCTTGTCATATTCTTCTCGATAGGGGCCATGTCAACATTAATGTCATTTTTTACTACCATGACAAGTCATATGGGCCATATTGACATTGATACTTGAAACATTCCGAAGTGTAGAGATTACAATAACTTAAATATCATATATTGTTACTACAATTTTATGGACAATCATGGTCCAATTTTGACAACCAAGTTTGTCAATAAAGGGGTCATTTTTGGATGTAGTCAACAACCATGGTTACTACATTAGCATGTTATGTCTTCCTTATTACCCTCTCCTTCCCGAAAATAAGATATCCAATTTGCTATATATGAGTTGGAATTATTAATTTGTCTTTGTGCTCGCATCAACTCCCCCACTTCCATGGGTTAAAGGTACAAGTGCCTCTATTTCCATGTTTATTTTCATGCTCACGTGATAGCATTTCCCATCTAGCCCTTGTGCACCATTCTTCTTGGGCTATTTGACCGAATTCTTTCCTTGAAGTTGTCTGACTCAAAACACCATCTACTCACATGCTAAGTAAAACCAAATATGGTTAGTCTTTATTTCGTGCATAATCGAATCTTAAATCTTTTAATCTAGGTATATCATATTTGGTAAGGTGAAAATTGGCCACACACACCACAAACTAAGGGGGAAGTTGGGTACATGTTGAAATTGAACAAGCCCGTTGAAATTGGCTATACAAAAAATTTGCACTAGCTCCTTAAACCTCCAGAGGCTTTCAAGTTCAATTAGTTAGCAAATGTATGAGAGGATCAACATGTGCATATCATACATTTCAAGCACCTTGCAACATCTTAGGCTACCAATTATCTAAAACACCAATGTGCACCCAAATTGAACTTATATCACACATATAAGATGGTTAGCGTTGAAACATCATACACTTAGAAGTACGTAATACATTTCTACACTCGAAAAGATTGGACCAACCCTTTATTTAAACAAGAGAATACACCCAAAATGAACATCATTGCTTTAAAAGACCACTCTGCAATCATATATACAAGTACAAATAGGTAAGGAGGAGGGTTGGCATTTCCATTAACAAACTTGCATCAAAATCGTTACAAATTTTGGTGCTACTTAGTAGGTATTAAATCTCCTACTATTCAATTCTCAATTCCATACCATTGGAATTCCACTCCTTGCATTCATGAAACAAAAACCTTATCATAAGGGAATGGACAAGGCTGAATTGCCTTTGAGAATGCATACCCACTTCAAGCCCCAAATGAGAATCTTCACAAGCCACCTTCAAGCACCACTAGTACGCTCCACTTTGAAACTTGAAATTTGGTACACTAAATTCTTAAACTCCACTACAATCAAAAGGTGGCTCCATTAATCGGCACAACAATATATATATATATATATATATATAAGGCTACAAGGTATAAGCTACAATAGCAAGAGGGTGGTGACCAAAGAGGTGGAGAATGGAGGAGACAGTGGTGACACCACTCACCCCACTCAACTAAACCATAGGTTGCAAACACATTACCAATGTCTAGAGTGTACTACAACTACTGTAGTTATTTTGAGACGAATTCCTCTTCACTTTAGCAATCAAAACCAGGGACATGTATCATGGCATTATCGATTCCCTAATGATATCACAACCAAAGTTGGAGACTGAGGGTTAGTTCCATGTAGGCGGCTTCCCCCACTAGATTTTTTGTGGAAATGTAGATTCCACCTACTCGATTATTTATTGACTACATTGCTTTTGGACGAAATCACAATGCACCTATGCATTATAAACAAATAGTGTATATATTGCACAAGTGGATACCATTCACCTACATGTGGTAAGCATAACTACATGTGTGATAAGTGGGTGTGGAAAATGTTCTATATTTGACAGTGAGTGGTCTATATAGTTAGCATTTTTGTTACAAATTTAAATAAACAAAACCCATGTACAAACTCTCAATGAAGGGTTTAATTGGTGTCTCTTACAAACATCTGTCACATTATAGTTCATTAATTAGGTAAAAGAATGCTATTTTATTATGGAAACACAATCTACATATCTTTCATTTTTTCATTTTTTTTCTTTTGTTCTTTTTTCCCCCTTTAGGGGTTCCTCTCACGACCTCTCTTTTGGTATCTCATTCACTCTTGTTTTTTGACTGTGGCAAGTAGTTTTCTATTTTCATGGTAAAGTGTTACAATAGTCTTTGGTAACCATTATTTTTTTAGTGTAACAATTGTCTTTGTAACCATTGGCTAGTGCATCTTCAATTCACAAAAAGTTCCTTCATCAATTGGTCAATGTTGATTCCAATGAAAAGCAAATTTTTATTCTTTAATTTTAATATTTAATTAATACTCGTAATTATGCAATTAATAGCTAAGACCAAGGTCATGCTATAGTCTTGGCCACCATGCACAACTTGCAACATCAATAACAACCAATGTAACACACAAAACCACAATTAATATGGTTAGCTTGCATGTCCCTCTCATAGATCATAGTTCCTTGACTGGGTACCAATCTAAGGTTCCTCCATAACCCAAAGACAACTCATGCTTAAATAAAAATGACAATCCAAAGTTTGTCCTATAAGCACTACACGTGATAACTCTCAATCTATCATCTCCACAATTACTCCATTGATCAAATTTCTATTCTCATCATCTTTAGTTGGTAAGAGGGTTCATTAAACTCAACTTCTATAGACTCACAAACAAGACTATAGTCTTTGTATCAACTATAACCACAAGTTTAATATTAGAACACATCTTGTCCTACACCCTTCACATGTCTCAACAATAGTCAAGTAGGCTCTCTCTCATACTTACCCTTGACCTTCTATCTCTCAAACATTTTCTTTGTTTTTCACATGACATAATTATCTCAAGTGGTTCTTCTCCCATGTAACCCTTGTAACTCTTAATCTCTCCCTTTTACATGGCATCTCTCCAACTCTCAATCAACAATAGCCTCCCCCCCTCCCCCATTTACTTGATTAACTCTTTACTCACTCTATCCTAATTACTCAGACCTCTCTCTTTGAGCGTTGGCATGCTATAGTTCACACTACTCTACATGGTAACACCAACTTCGACCAATGGTTTTACATACGCTCTTATCAATCTCTTGTTTTTCTAACAATAGTTGTACAATTTATCTCTGTACTCACGTTTCTATCACGATGTTTTTATCTAATTCAACTTTCCTCTCACTCATGTATCAATGTTAAATCACTAATAACTGCTATTATTTCTTATAATTTCATTCGACTTCTATGTGTCTCAAACCACTCTTTGCATACAAATATCCAAGTTGACCTCGGTCTACTCTTGCACATCTTCTCATGCAAGCATTCAGACAAACTTACAATTTCACAAACTTTAATCAATTTCTATCAATCTCAAATCTTTCACATTTACAACCAAACTCACTCTCAATTCCCTTGTACTCAATCAATTGCAACTCGTTCACAAGACAATCGTTTGCAACCTTTCTTACAAGGAAATAGTTTTGCCAGCCATCGACACCGACGTATAACTCATATTCAAAACAACAAATAACTTAATTTCAAAGCTGCAATCCCACAATCATTGTGGTAATTGCTAATTGGTTCACATAAATTAGTTTAACTATTGGCCTCGCACAATCTATGTGCCGAGGAAGACACGATTATAAGTCTAACAATGCGCTCAAAACTAATCAAAGAAATGTATGTCTTGCTCTGCCTCCTTATGGCGAGGGGGGACGATGATAGTGTAACCAACTACAAGCCCCTAAGCCCATCATATTAGTTCTAACCGCTTAATTTGCCCATAGTTCACCTCTTTCATCAATCTAAGTACAAATTCTATCAAAATATCACTAAATTGTTGATAGTGACAACATTAACCTAAAAAATTGCCTCACAATCCATAATGAAAGTGAGATTTTTTGTATTTATACATAAGAGTATGTGCTTAGAAAATAAACATGTTATATCTTGATTGCAAGATGGATGTGTAGGGTAAATAGACATAATGATGTTTTGTGGTTGGCAACAAATTATCATTACCATGTGCTTGCAACTAATGCACAATTATGGATCTAAAACTTAAAGAAGTATGGAGGACATGGTGATTGATATGCCTTAGAAGAACATGGTTCCTAACAAGGGGGGGGGAGGTCTTGACAAAGCTAAATGGATTAAAGAAAGAATCTTATATTCATTACTTATATGATTGGAAACTAAATTGTTTGAGGATTTCACCAATGGTTCTAGAAACATAAAAGCTATTCTAGGTCGTAGAAAAATTATAGTTTTTGATGTCCCAAGATGAAGAAAATTTTACATACTCATCTCGTTTGAAAATTTTAAGATGACAAAAATAATATTTGAGTAGGCCAAACCTAATGCTAACGCTGGAAACCTATGAACCTTCCTGCCATTTTCTACATAGCATGCCCTTGATAAAGTTGAGCAACCCAACAATGCCCATGTTTTGACTTTCAAGTGGTCAATCACAAGGTTTTGTGTAATAGCAATAAACATCTTCATTCCATGTGTGTGTGCATGTAATTAGGAACTGTCATTGCAAACCCAACACAAAAACTATAGTAGCAAACCGAACCTGGAAAATAAATTCACAATGGGTTCTACCAAGAAGAATGAGCGTTGCCCATATTTGGATAAACCAAATTCTTGTTGATTGGCACCTTAGGGGTTTAATGACACACATTCTCAAGGTGTTCATATTTCATAATGTGGGCTCATTGGCTCCCAAAGTGATAATAACTGAAGGAAAAAATATCCATGATTATGTTTTGCATTCATGTTCCTTTTCAGACTCCTTTGTGTTTATGAGTAAAAAACGTGGTTGCAAGAGTACTTCATATGCTACCAACTTAGGCCAGTGTCTGAGTCAACCAAACTGGAATAGGTGAAAAACTCGGGACCATTTTTGTAGCTAACATTGGTATCAAAACAAGACCAACCCCATGAGCAATGTTTTGAAGGTCTCCAAAGCACATTTTATAATAGATATTTGATTTGAGCTTGGCCCCCAATGCATGTATGGGTATTATTCAGATCGTTTCTCATGCTCCAACTTCTACCGATTGTATTTATACAATGGAACTTGTGTTGCATTAGCAAATCTACAATGAAGCATCAACAATAATTGGATTGAATGTATAACTCCCCCCTGATTTAATAATGGTTATTGGATTGCATGTTTTTTGATTCTTTAACCGAAAATATAATTATATTCATTATTGGGTGTAGAATAGGGAATACAATTTTACAACATAGTCCAATCCTTTTTTAAACATGTTCGTTTTTTTGGTGTTTTTAAGGTAATCCGTACCAAACCACACACCAATCAAATATAAGGGCCACTTCACACATGAGACGAGAGTCTGTGACCATTACACTTCAAGCACTCTCATTGGTGGAAAAGGTGGAGCCGGTCCAAGCTCGCTTCACACTACGCTTGAGGGACCAATGGAGTATGTGAATGCGAGATGGATGTCTACATGGATTCCTACATGGCATCAAATGGATCATGTTTCATGGTCACTTGGACTATTTTCAAAAACCACCTCTTGGAGGTAGGCCTACCACAAAATTGGGAGACCATGGCACTCTGAACACTCATAGCTGTTGATTTATTCTATTTTATCATGTGTGAGAACCCGCATGAATAATATTTCATTGAAATAGCATTTGGTTGAGGGCCTAGTCACATATGACTTCACACTACACTTGAGGGTCCATGACCACGCTACATGATTTTGGAGGTGTCTTGGGACGGCCTTTGGACACTTTCTTTTGGGCTCTCACAATTTCATGGTCACGTCTCTTGGCTTGTGTGTGAAGTGGCCCTAAGTGTCTGATTAAGAAAAGTAACCGAATAACACCCACATAGCTTTAGGGCTCAACACAAGCAAGTAAAATCAATCTTTGACCCCGTCACTCTATGCCAACAAGGACCAAATCAATGCACGATATTTCTAGGATCGCGTGACAACTGTTGCTTTTGGAGGCCATCAGGGCCCTTTACGAATGAGCGCGCATGCACTTTGTCATCCAAATTGACCTTTTCCGTTACCTATTTCATTCGTCGCTATCTGTGTCTTTCGCTTTATTCTGTGGCCCCTTGGATCGTCTTGTGTGTCCGCCATGGCTGCGGACGCTCCCGTTGCCACCGTCCCCTCGCAGTCTATCGCGTGTATCACAGTGGCTCTTCAGATATTTACATCTCCGGAACATCATCACTCTCACGCAATTGTCACGGGTATCATCGAAAACCTCTTTGTGATTGTTTTCTAAATAGGAGCCACGGCCACTGCAGGATCGCATGTTAAACTTCAAGTTCCACTTTGGGTAGGGTTTGGTTTGGTGGCGCTCATCCGAGCTTCGCAACTTTGGAAACGGCGGCGAGACCGAGCTTCGAATCTCGGCACATGATGCGTGAAGTGCTCGTTTGGATGACAATTTTCGGTTGTAAGTGCCACTTTTTCCTTTTTGGTTCCACATTGAGGATTTGGTTGTTAATGGTGGTTTGCCCATCCGATGGTTGGTCTTCTCTGGGACTTGTGCTCATTGAGGAGGTTCTCTTGTAGCCGTGGTGCAACCATGCGCTTAGTCTGTTAGGCATGGAGATTAAGATGGAGTTTAAGGTGTATTTATGTGTGTTTTACCTTTCGTCGATAACAAGTGCCACCGATGGTATTTTGTTTACGCGTGGGTAGGTGCGTTTATGCTTCCTGTTGCAAATGTGGAGATTGGATGGTCTAGGTTTGAAGCGTCATTCAATCGAAGTATTTGTAACTGGTTCGAAGGAAGAGAAGGCCGGATTCACAGCAATACCATCAATTATATCGTGTTTTCCATTGGTTCAAGAATGTGTTCACTTTTCATCAACTTTGTTCCATTTCCGTGTTGTATCATCTTGAGCACAATGTAGAATCCTTGGAAACCGCTTACTAGGTTTTGGTGTTTTACAGTCGGTAAAGTTCAAAATGTGTGCTTATATTGTTGATACTATCAACAGTTGTGTGAGATTCTCAAATTTTTATTGCTTGAAGGGTTTGTTGAATCAGTTTGTATATGGTATCATATTTTATGTTGAATGTTGCATCAGCTCTCTGTCTCTGTCTGTGTGTGTGGCGTGTTGTGTTGCTGTCTGTGACTTAGTTTGATATCAATCTATTTTTGACTTTATTTTGATCAGTCTGTGTTTCGTTTTATTGTATCTTGGACCTCCTCTTTGAAGTCTTGTGGGTCTCAATAACTAAAGGCTGTTACTTCTGTGATGCAGCTGCAACAAGTGGAATTGGATTATAAGATTTGCAGCTTTCAGCCGAGTAAGTCACTAGAGGAAGTGATATTGGAGGAGAATCATAGAGGAATAAGAACTAACAACGAGTAGAGAAAGAGTTGAAAGCTGTGGAGGATCGGAGGAGAGAAATGGATGGAGAGAGGGGGGTTAAGGTGCCAGTGATGGACAGGCGAGTGTCCTCAATCTTTCACAGTGTGTCTAGGCAAGTGCAGTTCCTCCTTGACCACAATCGCTTGCTCATCAATGAAATCAACCAAAATCACAAGGCTAACCTTCCAGAGGGTCTCACCCGGAATGTTATGCTAATCCGGGAACTCAACAACAACATCGGGAAAGTGGTGGATCTGTATGCAAGTATGTCTACTAATTTTGCCAATGCATTTGAAAACCTTCAAGAGGTGAATTCAGATCAGAATAACACAACCACAAAACACATCTCAAATGGAGGGCGCAGTATGCCTGTTGCAAGCCATTCCGGGCATCAACATAAGAAGTCAAGGTCTGAAGACTTCTCTTGATCCGGAGTTGAACCATGTACAGTAGTGAATGATGTGGGTAGATCCTCAAACTCTCCACTCCTAGTTGTTGATGTCACTTTTGGTTTCTGGATGGACTTGGCATCTTTCAATTTGCCAGTTGTTGGCAGGGATTGGGAAGTCTTCCACCAGATTCTGTCAGACCAGCCTAAAATTAGAGGCCAGGTCTGTTTCAAACATCAAAGTTACAACCTGCATCTTTGACATTGCAAGGACAGAGGAGTGGCTATGGCCTTTGGGTCCCAAACTAGATCCTGGTTAGCTTGTAGTGTACACGTAGAGTTTCCTCTCATAGCCAAGGCCATGAATAACATGGTTGCTATGTGCTTCCCATAAGGTTAAATAGTGGATTTGCAGAGCAATGGATGTATTTCGCATCTCTATGTGACTGTTATCATTCTATTTGTAAGGCTTTGGGCAGTGGGCATCATGGGATATCACCGAGTTCAAAATTTTCAAACTGTCCATTTCCGCTTGTAGATTTTTATGTTTGGCATTTTCTTTTTTTAATGTGGGAAGTGATGATCTTGATGAAAAGCAGAATTCGCCTAGAATAGGATTCACATATGTAATGTCTACAGCTGGTCTGTCCTTCAGCTGGCTTGGCAAGCAGGTGCATTGATAAACCGGGAGCCAGTGGATTTGACTGCTCAGCAGAAACTGGAGTATATGTGGACCATTTGCAGTTGAGTGCCTCTGCTCATCATTGTTTTGGAGTAACTTACTGAGCAGAATGTTGATAGGCTTCATTAACTAAGTTTTCTTAATTCTTCTTGAAAATAAGTTGTAGATTCTGTTTTGGTTCTTAATCAAAGTTTGCCAGTTGCTATCGGGCAGCTGTGCTCGTGTTGGTTTTGGTTTGCTTAAGGCACTGATGAGTGGGCTTTATCATGGGATTCCGCCCGTTCAATTGTAGTGAACATTTCTGTTGCTGTTTTCTTATTCTGCACAAATGCTCATAACATTGGTGCATGTATATCTGCCAAGCAGAAGTCACAAAATACTTCAATCACGGTCTATTTCAAGAAGTTAGAGTTTTGCTATGGGGCTTGTGAATGTTAGAAGTAAGGGGTACCAACAGAGCTATCATCTCCTCTAATGCTGGATTGCCTTGTGAGGGGCGGGAACAGTCCATAACGGATGGTAGGAAGCTCAATGCTGTCCCTTCATACATTACTCACTGAATTGGCAATTTGATCACTCTGACAGTTCTACATTTGATGTAGGTTAAGTATGTTTCTATCATAATATCATGGATATGCATGTGATTAACCCCAGTGTTTGAATTACACGTCTACTTGATAGCAAAGTAAACAAATAAGCTTTGCAAGTGAGCATTTCTACACTTAAGCACGTGAGTCTCTGTTTGCTTTGATTGTGCAAGTAACAAAATTCATCTGCACTGCTCTCAAAGAAGAATGCTTTCGTCACTAATATACTTGGGGGTTAAATGATTGTGTACATCACAAATTTGCCTAAATTATAGAAATTCACTTTGGATGTTACTCCTTGCCCAGGGCTTGGAGGTGACTTACATCATATGAAGAAATATGCACATTGTTTCTGTTGAGTGAGGCATAATCAATGTTGGAGTTGGTTTGAAGTCGGTAGACTATAATGTCAGCAATGGACATTTGTCACGTAAAGCTCACCTTCCACTTTAAGTTGTCCTCACCAGCATCAAGATCTGAGAACTTTTATCAAAAGCTTCATTTATTAGCACTACACTGATTATCCCAAATAGTGAGGGAGGACTAATAGTGTGTGTGGGAGATTAATAAAGGTGATACTAAAATTTCTTTACGCCATGAGATTTAGTGCCACCAAATGATCTAGGAAGCACTATTTACTAAACATACCATTCATACAACACTCATCATTGACAAGCATGTGTTTGCATATAATTTTTTTAGTCACACTACAAGTGCTTTTGAGCATGCATTAATTTTTTTGGAAATGTGTGGTAAATGAGCATGTTTTCATGAATTTAGTATCAATGAGTAATTTTTTTGCCCTCACTAATTTTGAGGCTTGACAAAATAGTGTATGTTTTGGGGGAAAATTATTGCATGCACTAATTGGGAGTACCACACGCATAATCAGTGTAGCACCCCTTTTCCTGGAAGCAGAAAAACAATGGTTAGCATCATGTCAAATTTTAAGCATTCCTTGGCATACAACCCCAAGTGCAAAGAACAAGTCCTATTGGAGAAGATTGGTCTCTTATACATGTACTCATAATTGCCTTCTATTCTCAAGCTTCTAAGTATTGTGGAGACTAATCTATTTGGGAGTTAGTCTCCCTACTCACTATAGGCAATTGCTAACATGTATGGGGCAAGGTTCATTAGTATGAGTTAATTAGAGGGTGCAAGCATGGTAAAGTGGACAACTCTTGATCCTTGCACATGTTTAAGTGAAAGTGATTCAAAATAATATGCTAACTTTGAACTTTGTGAAAAAAAGATCATAACATTTTTAAAACCCTATTGATCTACAAAGCCAAGTAGTTTATGCTGACAAATTTTTTTAAAAAAAAGTCTACATATTCTAGAAGATGGTGCAAGTGATTGTGCAAGTGATGATATTGAACAAGTAATTGTTAAATTTTTGTTTAGAATATGATAAAATTACATTGAATTGATGATTTTTTACAAAATATTTGATGATGACCTCAAGTGTATAATGAATTCAAGGAATATGAAAAAAAAATCAAGTTCAAAATAGTTAAGGTCATGAAATTTACGCTCAAAACTAGATCTAGCCATTTGACCATTACTTTCAATGATAAGTTTTGAAGATCTCATCTTGGTATTCTACATTTGAGTACTTAACACAACAATAGAGGTCACCATGAAAAAATATTCAATGCAAACAACATTTTGCTACTACTTCTAGGCATTTGACCAAAAAAACTATGGTTTCAGGATACCGGAGCACTTTTTGGTCCATTTTACTATGCTTGCACCCTATACTCATTGATGTGATTGTGTGATCTATCTAGAGATGATTATGTTGTCAATGCATTGCATTGCGTAGAGTGTTGTAGAAGGAACCCTAACTCATTTGTCATTGCCCTTAGTTTCTGGGGTCAAGTTTGCTTGCGACCTACCAATCCATGCAACCACATAGAGTGGAGCATGATAATGTTGCGTCTCTAATTGGAGTGACCCAACACGCTGCTTGTGGGGTGGCCCTTACCATGACACTCAAATCCTATAAAGCGACAAAGCTATGGCCACCCGTATGGAAGGGTGGTTAAATGCATGTGCGGTGATAAAGATATGCTAAGGATCACATCAAGCCTCATGAAGGCTAAGTGTGGGGACCGTCCCGAGAGAACCCACATGATGCCTACTAGTAGAACACATGTTTAAGGACATTAACACTCTTTTGATCTCCTAAAACCTAGATTCCATCCGATATGGGTGATTAAATATCATTAATACCTATTCTTAAGGCCTTTTCACGACAACTTCAAACTCACTAGCAGAGGTTGACGGGTTTGAAGACAACTCGAATGCACTATCACCGACATTGGAATCCATGGCCACTACAAGAAAGCCAAATTAGGAGTATGTCAAAATATCCCATTTAGTAGAGGTCCATGTGTATGTCATGGATAGTGTAAACACATATTATAAAAAAACACAATGTGGGCAATAGTGGCTTTCATGGCGTGAAAACAAAGATACAATGGTATACGAACGTGCGTCCGTATACCTCCATGTGACAACATTATCAGTGCAAACACACACATGTCCGGATACCTCTGTCTATTGATAGTTGGTCCCCAGCATAAAGATCTAGACAACATAAAGACCAAAGGTTTACGGACGCGTGTCCGTAAACCTCTACATGTCCAGAGAGGTCAGTGCTAGGCGTAAAGGCTTTGGTAAACTATAGACTATAGGTTTACGGACGCGCGTCCGTAAACATCTGTATGTCGAAATTAGGTGTTGCCCAAGACACCTAGAGGTTTAGGGCATCAAGAGGTCCAAGTGCCACCTACATGTATACCCAGGCCTTATGACAACATGAATTTAGAGAGGTTAATATATGTGTGTCCTACTGTTTTTATCACAATGTCAAAATATTCTATTATGACACATAGGGTAATGTAGGTTTAGGGTTGCGCGTCCGTAAACCTCCATGACCCTGCAATCTCGGTGCCCTACTCTACATGGCACATGGTCATGAGGTCAGTATAGGTGCCATACTGAACTATGGCACCAAAGGTTTGTAGGTTTATGGACGCGCGTCCGTAAACCTCCCTGTACCTCATTACTAGCTCAAATACAATGTTCTAGGTAATAGAGGTTCAATGAACCAAGAGGTTTAAGATTTACAGACGCGCGTCCATAAACCTCTCTATACCTCATTACTAGCTCAAATACAATGTTCAAGGCAATAGAGGTTCAATGCACCAAGAGGTTTAAGGTTTACGGACGCGCGTCCGTAGATCTCTTTGTACTTCATTACTAGCTCAAATACAATGTTCAAGGCAATAGAGGTTCAATGCACCAAGAGGTTTAAGGTTTACGGACGCGCGTCCATAAACCTCCGGTATTTACGGCGGTATAATAGGACCATTGCACCATGATTTGTACCTGCACGAAATAAGAATCCAGCACACTATAAGGGTCCAGGGAGTGCAACCCACATCTGAGATGCAAAAAGAGTCCCTTGGTGGGGGGATGTCCCCTTAAGTAGTGATCGTTTTCCCTTGGATCCATTTTTCGACATAGGATACTAACCACCAACTATGTCCTAAAAATAAAAACCTAAGATTACTACATTCCATGTGCCATCCTTATAATGGAACATGTATTCATGGTGGACAACATGCATAGACCATGAGTCCACATAATGACAAAGCAAAAGGCACCTATTGGCTAATAATATATGAGCATTATACATTATTGAGGGGTGGTTTATAATATTGAAATGCCTAGTATTAAGAATTCATTGTAGAATCAGTAGAAAAATGATAGAATCATGGAAAAAATCGACCACACAACAACAATAGTACATGAAATATAAAATATATATAATTCAAAATTAAAATTAAAATTATTTTATTGTTTTACATACAATGTAACGATATTCACTACAATATCATGTTATCTCATGTCATCTTGCATTTAATATTGCAATTACATTGACCACCACCCTATCATCCAACCTGTTTAATCTACCCACCTATACACACCTATACATAATTGTATTTATAGATACACAAACTTTAAGCGCCTAGACGCCATGAAAGTAGCACATCTATTGTTCTAGGTATGGGTTGAATTAAAATCAATATTGTCAATTTTCTCTCTAAACCTTAGGGCCCCCTTGAGCATGTCAACATTTACTTCAAAAAAAAGAGCCTTCTTTATGTACTATACATGAGAAAAAACATTTTTTAGTACCTCATGTACTATATTATGTACGGTAATGACTCAAACAATACCAATTCTTATAGTCACATTAGTTCGTACGTGCGCTCAGGACCTATTTATCGGGGGGCTATTTATCTTGCAGAAAAGATTTTAAGGTATGGTATTTTTCAAAATAAAGGTAAATGCTTGTATTTTAATACACCCTATCAATAATTATAAATTTTCTAGGGAATCATTTAAAAATACCCTATTTTATTTATACTGCATTTTTTTCTTATACCCCAAGTAACCAATTTTTTTTGACTTTACCCCAATTTTTTTTTCTCAATCCAACTGATGTCCATTTTGTTTCTTACACCCCATTTTTTTTCCAACATACGATTCCAACACACGTTTATATATCACCACCGACAAACCAAAACATGGCATTTTGGATGCACAAACTTCCTTAATGACCTGAAGTAATCTTAAGTTGCTTTTCATTCCATCAAGTAAGTATCCCATAATTCGAATGTATGCCCACAAGCAATCTACAAAAAACTTGGTCATAAAAAAATTAATTAGCTTCTCCAAACAACTGGCTTTCTATGTCATTTTGAGCACACCTAGAAACCGCCATTCACATATTAACATCTAGAAATCAAAGTATGGGATATTGACTACCCAACCTTCCTTAAGGACATGAAGACCACCCTAAATTGCTCTCTAAACATTTAAGTAATAATCACACTACCACAACACAAACCACTTTTCATCCACTAGCACAGACCCTACCCTACACCTGCTACCCCTAGTAATTGTTTCCACGCTATTTTACATGTACTAACTAGATAAAAAATGCCATTATATGTCATGGTATTTTACATGTAAGCATATTCACTATTTTAAAACCCCCTATATTATATGTATATTTTTTGCAAAATTGACCTACATTGAATATATTGGGCCCTATTTTTTATCGCACGTTGTTTCTATGATTTTCGCCAGTGATCTCCCCGAGGGTGTTGGGGCTAATTTCGATTTAAGACCAAGGTGTTGGGGTTTATTTTTATTTCACATATACGTGTTAAATGACTTAAGACCAAGGTATAACCGCCTATACCTTAAACAAATATGAGGACATAGGGTCTGTTGAAGGTGGAGCATTAGGTTGCTCGTAGTCATAGATATGTAATACTAGAAGTAATAAGGTTGTAATAAGCCTACAAGGCTGGTCCTTAGTGGGAGAGGAGTTATCCCATATCGTTTGTACCAACCAAGGTGACCGTGAGCAATAAAAGGCAAGGCAAGGGGTGGAAAAGACCATCTCACTCCAAGCATTGTTCATATGCCTTTGTGTATGTGCAACTTACTTGTGCAATCTGATCTCTAGTCCTATTGAGTTCCAATAGGTTATGGGCCCACCATGCAAGTGAAGTGCCTAGAGATTTGATTGCTTTAAGATTGTGGAGTGGATCTTGAGGACTTGGCGCTTCAGAGCATCGGAGATGAGCGAGGGCGCATTTGGTTGTTGTAAGTGTTTCTTTATGTTTTGCTTTTGTTTGAATGTGTCTTTGATGCAAAGAGTGCTAACTTGTGAGCCTTGAGAGTTGAGAGGTTTGTTTGAGAAATTTGGAGGTGTTTGGACTTGGAAAAGTTATGATTTGAGTGTTGTGAGTGTGGACAAGTTGATTTGAAAGATTTGGAGGTGTTTAGACTTCCAAAAGTTTTGACTTGAGTGCTATGAATGTGGAAAACTTGATTTGAGAGGTTTTGAGGTGTGAAGACTTCCAAAGGATCTGACTTGAGGGTTATGAGTGTGGAGAAGTTTATTTGAGAGGTTTTGAGGTGTTAAGACTTTCTAAAGATCTGATTTGAGGGTTATGAGTGTGAAGAGGGTTGGTTGAAAGGTTTGGAGGTGCTTAGTTTTCCTAAAGATATGACTTCAGGGTTATGAGTGTGAAGAGGTTTGGTTTAGAAGTTTTGAGGTGCTTAAACTTCGTAGGGATTTGACTTGAGGGTTATGAGTGTGAAGAGGCTTGGTTGAGAAGCTTTGAGGTGCTTAGACTTCCTAGGGATCTGGTTTGAGTGTTATGAGTGTGAAAAAGCTTATTTGCAAGGTTTGGAGGTGTTTAAATACCCAAAGTGACAAACTTAAGAGTTGTGAGTGTGGAGAAACTTATTTGTAAAGTTTGGAGGTGTTTAGACTTCAAAGGATCTGACTTGAGTGTTTTGAGAGTTTAAGGGTCTATTTGAGAGGTTTGGAAGTAATTAGAGTTCAAAAGGATCTGACTTGAGTGTTTTGAGAATTTGAGGGCATACTTGAGAGGTTTGGATGTGTTTAGAGGTCAAAAGCATCTGCCTTTAGTGTTTCCGATATTCAAAGGCTTATTTGTAAGGGTTGAGTTTGGAAAGGTTTGTTTGAAAGCATTCAAGATGTTTTGAGTTGAAAGAAATATTCTTTGAGAGTCTTGAGGTTGGAGAGGCTTATGTGAGTGCATTGAGTGTGATTTCATATGAAATCCATCTGACTTGAGTGATTGGAGAGTGCAAGGGGCATATTTGAGAGAAAATGCATTCATTTGAGTGAAACAAAATCTAACTTGAATGATTATGACTCTTAGTCCACATTAGAGAGCAAATACGCTCATTTGAGGCGTGAGGTATCTAACTTGAGTGACTAAAGTGTCTTTAGACACTTTGGAGAGGAAGTGGACTCATGTGAGGTGAAGAAGATCTGACTTGAGAGATTTGATAGTTCTAGGGCATATTTGAGAGTAAGAGCTCTTATTTGTTGTGAATCGGATCTGACCTGAATCATTTGAGAGTCTAAGAACCCATTTGACACCCCGAGAGCATTTTTGAGTCCAAGTGGACCTTATTTGAATGCATTGGAGTGGAACCACAATGTTTGAAGGCAAGGGGGTTCATTTGGATTGTAAAATGATTTGACTTGGTTATTTGAGTGTTGAAACGTTGACTTGAGGGGATAGGCTAGTCATTTGAATGAAGAGGAACATACTTGATTGGTTTGATTGATTTGAGTGTTACAAAGCATATTTGAGGGATAAGGCTAAGCATTTGAATAATTTTAGTGTTTTAAGACTTCTTTTGAGGTGGAGAAGATCTGACTTGAGGTATTTGAGAATGTAAGACATATTTGAGGTGAATTAGACATTTCTTGAGAGATTTGAGTCTTCCTTAGACTTTTCTTGAGGTAGAGAAGATTTGATTTGCAAGTCTTGAGCGTACAAATCCATTCTTAGAGCGGAAGATGGCATATCTTAAGAGCGAAGCGGCTAGGATCATAGACAAGTTCCATGGAAAGAAATTTAGCCTTTGAAAGTTCAAGATGGAGATGGCTTTGGCTTCCGTGGACCTTTGGGATATTGTAGACGGATCCGAGGAGGCTCCACCTTCCAACGCGGATCCCAAAGTGTTGAAGGAGTACCAAAGGCGCGTGAAGAAGGCCATGTCTATCATCGGCCTCAATTTGGCGGACAACCAACTCGCGCACATCAAGAGTTGTAAAGGACCACCGGAGATATGGAAGACCCTTTGCAACATCCACGAGACGAGAAGTTTGTCCAACATCTTGTTTGTGCGCCGCAAGTTCTTCACGTACAAGATGGAGGAGGGCGACAACTTGGTGGACCATGTCAACAAGGTCAATGCGCTTGCGGATAAGTTTACGTGCTTGGAGGTACCCGTACAGGAAGAAAACATTGTCATGACTTTGTTCGAGAGTTTGCTGACATCGTACGAGTTCTTAATCATCGCTTTGGAGACGATGCCGATGAAATAGTTGACGATGAAGTACGTGACGACACGTTTGATGCACGAGATGTCCAAGTGTAAGGAGAAGGAGTCCCAAGGTGAAGACGTGGTGATGGTGTCGCGTCAAAGGAAAGCGGGCCATCCACCTTCGCGGCAAGGCGTGAAAACGTGCTTCCATTGCGGCAAACCGGGCTACATTGCGCGATTTTGCTACAAAACAAAGAACAAGGAGAGGGAGAGTGCCAACAATGCGAAGGACGAGGACGAATTCGCATTTGCAACGCAACACGGA
Organism: Polytrichum formosum; assembly: GCA_964035585.1. NCBI lineage: Eukaryota > Viridiplantae > Streptophyta > Polytrichopsida > Polytrichales > Polytrichaceae > Polytrichum > Polytrichum formosum. The sequence continues at coordinate 4,029,023 of OZ037936.1, forward strand.
GAGCATCCGAGGAGCATTTGCAAATGGATCATGGATTCTGGAGCCACGAAGCACATACTTCGCATCGGATGGCATTCGACACCTATGAGGTAATTTCTCCATGCAATGTACGTTTCGGTGATGATAGAGTGGCCGAAGCCATCGGAATGGGGTCCATTGTCATTGGAGTTGAAACGAGAGGCAAAACAACTAGAATTTGCATCACGGATGTGCTTCATGTGCCGAAATTGCAAATCAATTTGCTCTCGGTGAGCAAGCTTTTGTCGAAGGGATTGAAAGTGTGATTTCACGTAAACGAATGCATTGTGGGAGATATAAACGGCGATGTGGTTGCAATAGCTCAATGTGAAGGGAATTTGTACCAAAATGACCTTCACGGAGGTGTGCGGAGCGGATGCGGCCAACGTTGTGCATTCACGTGCGGGAGGTGGTTTGGTGGAGCTTTGGCACCATTGACTCAGATATTTGGATGTGAGGAGCGTTCATGCATTACAACAAATGGTGAGGGTATAAATCTTGGTAAAACTTCTTATTCCACCTTTACATTGGTTTGCAAAGCATGCACGGAGGACAAACAATATGCGGCAAAATGGGGGAACATTACGGAGAGAATAACGACAAAACTGTTGGAGATTGTGCATTCGGGTATTTGTGGCCCCATGCGGACCACATCCGTAGGAGGGGCAAAGTATTTTGTGATTTTTGTGGATGATTTTTCAAGGAAGGTGTGAGTTAACATGATGAAATGCAAAGGAGAGTGGTTTGAGAGGTTTAAGGAGTTCCGATAATTTGTAGAAATACAATCGGAGCACGAAATCAAGGCATTTCGGTGGATGAGCGAAGGGGACTTCATTTCTAAGGGTTTTGAAGCGTTTTTTTTATGGAACACGGCATTGAGAGTACGCCTTAAGACTTTGGACCGGCGGAGTGTGCAATTCAAAGCGTTATTGCAATGGCAAAGCGTATGCTCGAAGCTCACAAACTCAAGAAATTGCTTTGGACGGAAGCGGTGGCAAATGCGGTTTATACGCTAAACCGATGTCCAACGAAGGCCTTGTGCTCCGTTACACCCGAAGAAATGTGGAGTGAGAGGCAGCCTAGTGTTGTACACATGCGTGTGTTTGGAAACATTGCTTATGCAATGATTTCGGACGAGAAGAGGGACAAGGTTGATGAGAAATGAATTAAATGCAAGTTTCTCGGATATTATGAAGGTATGAATGCATATAAGCTTATGTGTTTGGAAACAAAGAAAATCATAAAAGTAGAGATGTTACGTTTATGGAAGATAGTGGGAGCATGAACAACGATTTGGAGATGCGTCCAAGTGGGAGGCATAGAACCCTACGGTGGTGGTGGTGGACGAATCTTCCAAACCGCCTTTGTTTGATGGCGGTGGACAATCCGAGGATAACAACGAGCGGGTGGGAGGTAATGGAGTCGAGATTGAGGAACCACATGAAAAACCGGCAAACAAAGACGTTATTATTGAGAGTTTCGGTGAGGAGCGGCGATATCCCACGAAGGAGAGGCGACCACTCGGAGAATGGTGGAAAAACCACATTTTGCATCAATGTGGTGAGGAACGGGCGAATGTGGCAATATTTGAAGGTCCTTTAAGTTGGAGTGAAGCAGTTAGGGATAATATGTGGAAACTTATGAGCAATATTAGAAACTCACTATATAGGGTTGAAAATGTAAGAAATTCAAGAATATTACAAATCTTTGACTACTCACAAAGTGGGAGTGTTGAAGGTGGAGCATTAGATTGCTCGTAGTCATAGATATGTAATACTAGAAGTAATAAGGTTGTAATAAGCCTACAAGGCTGGTCCTTAGTGGGAGAGGAGTTATCCCATATTGTTTGTACCAACCAAAGTGACCAAGAGCAATAAAGGGCAAGGCAAGGGGTGGAGAAGACCATCTCACTCCAAGCATTGTTCATATGCCTTTGTGTATTTGCAACTTGCTTGTGCAATCTGATCTCTAGTCCTATTGAGTTCCAATAGGTTCAAATCGCGAACACCTATAGTTATGAAACACAACTAGTTAACTAATAGTTGAATTAGTTGGTTAGTTGTCCAAGGTCTGAAGCACTGGGATGTGAGAACCATCAATGTAGTGTGGAGGGCCAAGCAAAGAGACGAACTCAAGTGACTGGTCTTGTGCTCAACGACGCTAGCGTGCGAGCTTGTGAGCGTGGAGCCTTGAAATGTTTTTTTTCTCTGATTTTTTTAAGAAAACAATTTAGTTTCAAATAATTGTGATTTTATTTTTTAAATTACTATTTAAAGTAAATATTAGTACCTATGACCGTTAATCCTATTACCGTGGATTTAGAGAAATTTTGTTGTATGGATTGCGCAATATCATTAGCTAATATACTGTAACTTCCGATTCATCTACCAATGAGGATTCTGCAACCAAGTCGATTGCAACTTAGGCTCATGAGATTGACATATTTTGTGAGTCAATGTAGCTATCATGTGCTCAATTTCAATATGAGTGGATTTGTGTGTTTTATGGCTACATTTTGTGCATGATTTCTTTCCTTTTACAATTTTGTTTTGTGAAATACAAATCATCATCAAGTTGAATTGGATGTTGCCTTAAATTTTTTTAGAAAAGATTTGTAAATACCCTCAATTTTGAAAAAATGAACTAACATGAACTAACATTTCGTAAAAAAAAACCTTCAACCAAGGTCATAGGTCCTTCACCGTTTATTTATTTATTTATTTGATTTATTTTATCCCCGCTCATAGGCTCACAGGCTCACAAGCTCACGCTCACAGGCTCGCACGCTAGCAACCTTGGTCTTGTGCTATGAGATGAGGACTTACTTGTGAGAGTGAGAGGAGATCACCAACGGACGCCCCTTGACACGGTGTCTGGTGAGACGGCGGAGAATTCAATTGCGAGTGTGCGGCATGGGGACGAGGTTACAAGTAGAAGGTATTGAAATGGCACGACCATCTAACACAAATGACTAGAATGACACCAACGTGTGTCATGATCATCATGGTCACTTCGTGTTACATGGTCGTGCCATTTTTATACCTTCATTCTACTTGTGGGTGCTCATGTACGGGATGCTCGGAGGCACAAGCTTACAATTTGAGATGGCCGACTTATTTTGGTCGGTATGTGACATATGCAGGTGGTGTCTAGGAGGAGATCCCGGTGTGGCAACTCTCCCTTTTAGAGATGTTATTTATTAATCATTTTAATGCTTCGAATGTGCTTTTAATGAATTGACAAATTGCATTTTCACAAAGAGGAGAAACATGCTTGGAAAGGAGGTATTGAGATGAATCCATTGATATGATTTGTGTTTGCATTAGAAAAAGGTTTTCACTTTCAAATATCATTCTTAAAACAAATAAGAAGCAATTCTTGTAAAACAAGGGTACCATCCAAACTGCATAGGTGTTGAATTTTTCTTCTAATAAATGCTTTTGCTTATTTTTTTGTGGTCATTACAAGGTTAGCCAAAGGAGGTTGTGGTGCTTTTGGGCACCCCCCTCCGAGGGAGCCTAAAAGTACCGCACAAGCCCTTCGGTGAGGGTGGCCTGCCTTAGCAGGTGCCCAAGCCGAACCCGGATGTTATGATTTTTTATGAGTGTTTCGGCTTTATGAAGGGATTTGATAATTGTGTTGTGTCCTTTCGGCAGATTGTGCCTAGATTTTAAGTGCCTAAGGTAATTATCTAAGCTACATTAATTTTCCTAACCTAATGCATAATCTATCCTAGTCTACGCGCAGACGCCCCAGCCTTGGAATCAAGGCAACCTAACCCTAATGAATAAAATAACCTTACTTCTTACCTTGGCCACACCTAATTCCTTACTTCTTATGAATTAAATTCTCTAAACGGGGGGACCTTGATTAAATCCGACCTTCTCACATTCTTTTTTAGTTTATGGTTGATTACACAAAGTCTATCTTACTAGGTTCATATATTATGGCATCCCCACCTACCTATTTGGTGCACGCCCTAACCCGAACCCTTCAAGGTCATGTGCGGGTCTCTTGAAGGTTGATCGACACTTATACCCTCCGATCTTTGTCGCCGGAGGGGGTAGTATCAATATTTCGAGTTAAGTTTTCGGTTGGTTTTTGTCCACGGGGGTTGTACAAATTATGTTGGTTATTAATTAGTTTAAAACGGTTTAACCACGAAAATTCAACTTGATGGAATTGGGGAATAAAACAACCTGTATTTTCAATCTGTTGTACAATCTTCAAGGGTTGGGGCCATCACTTCCAACCCTTGGGACCGACAACATGATAATGGATTCGTGGGCCATTAATCCCATCTTTCCATCAACAACATTCAGAGTGGTCGTGGCGGTGATTAACCCGACTTCACCACATACGAAACTTTCTAATAATCAAAGCTACTATCACAAACATACCAAGGGGCCCAAAAACAATGGAGTTGGATAATCCCTTGGCGGTCAAGTGATCAAACCACTAGACCTTACGAGATAGGTGAGTCGGTGTAGAATTGCATACCTTAGCCGCGCTCCCTCCAATCCTAAATGAAAGGCTAGGATTAGTAGCTTACCTCAATGCTCTTCGTTCGATTGGGCTCGATGTGGGCCGAACTGCCACCTCCTCGCCTTGCTCCACCTTCCGGACGTTGATCTCGTCTCCGTCCTTGAAGCTAACTTGGTTGCGGTTAAACTTCAATTTAGTGTATTATAATCTTAGCCCTATTATAATTAAATCATTTAGTTAACCTTATTAGCTTTCTAGGACCTAAAATTCACTTAAATCGGATAAGATTTGCAAAAGTTATAAGGTTTGAAAGTACGGTGTCTATTCAATCTATCTTTCAACTTTGGAAATCCATATTTAATTCAATACTTATTCAAATCAATAATTTTAGACATCTTTGGAGAGCTATCAGAAAGAACTATTTGAGAAAAATATTAAATTTCGAGAGTAAGCCAAGATACATCCACCAGCCTCCTTGTAATGTAATAGTCCACTAGACTTGCTCAAATTATGTACTGCACATTTGAAAATTCATAACTAATTCATAAGTCATTCAAATCACATGTTCTAAATAGCCCTGGAAAGCTATTAGAATGGTCTACCAAAGAAAAATTTGAGATTGGTAAGGTGAGCCAAGATGGATCCAGCAGTCTCCCTAAAATGAAGCAGTCAACTAGAAAAACTCAAACTATGTACCTCACCTTTGAAAATTCATAACTAATTTATAACTCATTCAAATCATATGTTCTGAATAGCTTTGGAAAGCTATTAGAATGGTCTACCAAAGAAAAATATGAGATTGGTAAGGTGAGCCAAGATGGATCCAGCAGTCTCCCTGAAATGAAGCAATTAACTAGAAAAGCTCAAACTATATACCTCACCTTTGAAAATTCATAACTAATTCATAATTCATTCAAATCACATGTTCTAAATAGTCTTGGAATGGAAATCAAAAGTTCTACTTGAAAACAATATATGTTTTTTTATTGACTTTTTGATAATGTCAGCAGGTCTGATCCAGCAGCCATTGCCTAAGTGAACATCCTAGTTTTTTGCCTTAACTTTGAAAAATCATAACTACTTGCTACCTTAACTAATTTGCAAATGAGAATTAGCTATGGATAGCTATAGAAAATCTCTACAAGAAAAAAATACGAAATTTTGTTTTCAGGTGTTTACCTAAGCATTCAAGCCATTAATGATCAAGGTCTATACTGCCTCCATATTTGACTTGCATTTTAACCTACCTTACGGAAGAAGGAAATTTTTTGTGTTAAAAAATACACAATCTAACTAGGAGAGGGTAGGGAGGAGTTTTCTTCAAGCCTTACTACTAGAAACATGCAAAATAAAGTTTCTTCCTAACTACATTGAAGTAGGGCTTCGCCCAAATTCTAGAATTTGAGGGGTTTCTCTCTAACTACTTAGAGGTAGGGCTTCGCCCATCTATTGGAAGAAAATAGGAAGTTTTCAAGGTGGAAGGAAGGGGTTTTTAAATCCTTTCAAAAAAGTGTTAGACCCCTCCGCCACCGGTTCATCTTTTCGAACCTTTCCAGAAATTTTGGCTCGGGAGTTTTCCCGGTCGAGGTTGCCAATCTTTTGCTGAGGTGGCTCAGACGGGAATCTTCCGAATTCGTTCTAATTTTCGCCATCAAATTGGCAAAGGGGCAAGGGGACAAGTGATCCCTTGCTATTTTTTCTTCAAAATCTTTACGCTAATTTTTCCTTCTCACGCCGAGCACCTCCACTCGTCTTGTGTGACCCACACCAACTATTAAACTAACCCTTGGTTAGCTAGCCTCTACTAATTTAATCCTCTTAGCTAGTTGCTTTCATTAGCTACGTTTTCTTTCCCCGCTAACTAGGCTCTTACCTAGTTAGTTATTTTTTCTAACTTACCTAATTTTTCCCACTAGTTAATTTCTATTTTGACTACCTAAACTAGATTTTTTTCCTTTCACGGGTGAAGGCCCGAGGTCCTCGGTAATTCACCTTCCCCTTTTGGGCCAAAATGCCAATTGAACTAATTTTTTCCTAATTCTCTATTAATTCTAACTTCTAATGCTAAAATTCTAACTAAAAGTGACCCCACGGAGTGGTGGATCACTCTGGGGGTTCACAGAGGTGTTAGCAAGAAGACCATGTTGACTGATTAAAGTAGATGAGCCTATTACATTTACTTCCAAGAGGTTTGGCCTCATTTGAGGTGCATTACATTCGGGGGAAAAATCTTGTACGAATCTAATGCCATAAGAATGAGATTAAGCTGAACAATCCTATAATTGGGACAAATTTTCAAAAATCATATATGCAATCTTATGGAGTGATTATATAGGTTGGCCTAAAGTCTTTAGTGTTGAGTGGGTGTTGAGCATCGAATATTTTGGCTATGCCAATGAATGAGCTGTTGTATTAATTTTATTAATTCGACAGTGTCCCCATTGCAAGGAACTCCACAACAAACAATGGGGGCACATTAAAGGAAGTCAAGATTTTGATCAAGATATCAATCTAACACTTCAAATAATTAACCAATATTACAATATCAGATGCATGTGATGTGCAATTTATGTTAAAATTTTGAAGTCATGGTTTCCAAAATCCACTTCAAGCATTTCAAGCAGAGCTCCTTGCAGACACAATTTAATTTTTTGTCAAGTAACAACCTTTTAATGTTGCGGGAACATCAGCTACTAGCCTCTTGAAGTGCCAAAGGCAGACACCTCTTTGAACACTGTACTGAATATTACCCTGCGTGCATCTGTATGGTGTAGTAATCTCAATCATTGGGCCTGTGGATCCAAAGAAATATGGAACTTCTCTGAATTTAAAGGAGTTCCATAGTTCTTTGGATTTCAATTCTCCGCAATGGAGCCACGCATGCAATCCATCTTAATGACCTTAGCATGTCTGTTAGTTGCGAGGCTGACTATGGAAGTAATTCGTTTTTTTTCTCCATGTCGAATCTGTGGGTGCAATCTGGTGGGTCATGCGAATCGAGTTGCAACTGGAATCCGAGGCGGTGATCTAAGAGGAAGTGCTAACGTGCGCAAGAGGGGCTGAAGTGCAAAGTGGTCGAGGGTGTTGAGCAGCTGGCCTCGCTTCACTGCCAGATACTCCTTCAGAGTATAGTGTTTATAGTGTTCCCCCTTGTCTGCTTTGATGAGTTCTGGACAAGCAACTACTTCCGCCTCCAGATTGGGCGCGAAGAAGTAGGCCAACGATATCCGTGCCTGACTCCGGTTCACAACTGCTCGGTGGGGAACGCTCTTGTATAGACCGTTTGTGAGAACCTGAAAACCAGCAACCAAACCATATGAAACCTTTAGTTTAAACAAGACGGGTTATGAGTTACTGTATACATTCTTGTGTGTACTATTTGGTTTGACATTTAATTATTAATATCAGGGTCACATTGGTTAAGACTTATCGAATCGTACATGGAGTTTACCTTTCGGAACCTAAAGTGTTGAATCGTGCATCACTTTTTTGCAGTATTAAGCTTCATAACATCGTTCCATGGGACCAAGGTTCTACAGTACTTTGAGGCATATAAGAAAAAAACCTGCAATCTTAATAAGAGAACATGTGAATATTTTACGTCTTAGGATAGGCTCATAATGGGGTGAAGATTAATAGGAGTTTTGCCATTGATTATTCTTAGCATTCATTTCTAGGACCCAGCTTCTTGGAGATTGATTCCTTGCGTTTAGATAGTAAAGGAACAAGCTCACAAAGCTAAATGCTGTTAGACCAGATTATCATCGCACAACAAAATTGTTTATCACTCAATACTCTCCTACTTTAGCAGATAACTCTTTGGCGGATCCTGTAATTGTAACCTTGGGTGCTTAAAAGTGGGCAGTTTAAACTCTCAGTGACAGATGGTTTGACGTGAAGTGATTCTCTTGGATAGTTTATATCTATATATCGTAACAAATTAATCTGTGAAAATACGATTTCTTACCTGTAAAGTGTCACCGATGTTGATAGCCAGAGCATCATTTCGAGGTTTGACAGCAATCCATTTGCCATCTTTCTCCACTTGCAATCCTCCAATTTCTCCTTGGTGCAACACTGTCAATAGGTTGAAGTCTGTGTGAGCCGACATGCCCAGAGTCTTGTGGGGTTGAGGGCATGGCGGATAATGGTTCCATCGTAAAAGACCAGAGCCGTTGTTCAGATACTTGACAAAGTGCTCCGCATTGACTTCCAATCCCTCGATGATGATCGACATGAGGTTCTTGGCCAAGTTTTCAACCATATCATTGTACTCCCTGTATGAGTTACTGCAACAACGAGAAAACATTGTAATTAAAATTGGTAGCACAGCCATCTAGCACTTTGAAATGCTGGCATCCCTCAAGCTCTGTTTTAGGAGAATGACTATTGGGTCTATTTGGGAGGAACAAAATGTTTTGTCCTTCAACAACTACCGGTGGGATGGGAAGAAGATGCATTATTGACCTATTTGGCAAGGCTTGCTTGGATTGCATGTGCCCAAGCTACTTATTTTTTATCGAGTCCAAATGTTTTGGATTATATAATATTTAGTCGACTTAGAATGTTGGCAAAGTAGAACACGCTTAGGTGTCTAGTCATCTTCTTTGGGGTCATTTAAGTCCACTCCCTACACCTTAGAAATCTGCCCTTCTCTCTTTTTTTAGTCGGATGATCTTGTAAACATTTGGGTAGTGAAAAAATAAAAAATTCCTACATTATGAACTTGAAGTCTATAACCAAGTGAAAATTTCTTGTAATTCACAATATTCTTCAACTACTAATGCTCAAATTATGATGACGATGAGCATTATGATGACGATGAGCAGCTCGTCATCACACTCTCCTCTCGCCCGTCATGTAGTGCGTAGAGCTGCAACAGTTGTGGATCCGTTCAACTTGACTGTCTGATCTCCCTCAAAGTATTGAAAAACTTGCCAACCATTCAACCTCCACTACCTTTGTGCGCCAAAACTCTCAGATTCAGACTGATGAAGGTGCTTTGTGATTTCGTCCAAGAACGTCACAAGTGGTTCGATTCTTTCTAATCTAGACAAAATGGAGGGCTAAATCTTTGGTGACTTGTCTTGAGAACATTGGAAGTATGTGGATCCCAAACTTGAGAACTCTTAAACTCACCTGAAATCCTGGTTGCTGCCATGAGGCCATAAAATCTGAGCAAACTTGTCAACTGTCGAGTCGTTGGCGAGATAGAAGCCCTCCGACCACGGCTGGCTGTCCGTCGGCTTGACAGCCGCATGGCCATACCCTGTGATGCTTCCCGCATCTCTTTGCACCTTGAGCTTCTCATCTTTGGGAAGGGAGAAGAATCGACTGGCCTGCTTTTGCACTCGGTCCAGAAGCTCAGCCGGGACACCATGGTTCACAACATGGAAGAAACCCCAGTCGCGGCACGCGTCTCGGACTTGACACACGATCTGCTTCCTTACCTCCTTATAATCTTGCGCACTAGAATTTGTTGCCTCATGCAGTCGCGCCAAATCAACCGTGGGAATCTCCAGGGTCGTAAAATCGTCGTGGCTTATCGTTGGCCGCTGCTGGGTCGGCCACACAAACGCATCCGAAACACCCGGCCTTCGCCGCTGGTGTTCCAATCTCGACGTTGATGATGGTATTCGGGGAATTGAGGGAGACATGCATGATCCTACCCCGCTCCTCGGGGTGGTGGTGAGCTGGCGAGGGCTGCTTCCCGAAAACGGAGAGGATGGGGGTGTCAATGAGGCGAAGTAGGAGCGAGGCGTGGAGATCGGGTCAGGGAAAGTACTGGTGTTTGCCTCCCGGGGAGATCCCCACGCGGGAATCGTCACTTTCGGGATGAAGATCTTTGATCGCGACATAAGCATCGATTCCGCCATAGCTTCTTCCCAAAAGGAATTTCACTAAGAAAAATTGAATAGTTCGCCCTTCTCGATCAGATCGATTTGGAATCGAATACCAGGAGTATCCTTCTCAGTAATCCACAACCTTTCAGTTCGGGAGTAATAAGGTTTCTTCGAACCGCTGAATCTCTGCACCACCACGTCAATATGAATCGATAAAGAAAGAAGCAGATCCTTGGGAACCAACCACCGGTGGCTGGTCACTGTCTAGCTTCAAAAACCACTTTTGATGAATACTGGAACTGGAACTGCAACCAGTGCAATACCTCTGGATCTTCCAGAAACAATTCCCCGAAGACAAAAAGTTCACCGTTCTCGATGATCGAGTTGGGACCGTATCTCACCCTTCTCAACAGTCTACACAATCTGTCGTTGCGGGAGTAATCTAAGGTTTTTTTCGAACTGATGAGTCTGTGCGCCACCACGTCAATATGAGTCGACCATAAAAGAAAGAATCAGATCCTTATTCAACCACCAATCACTATCCAGCTTCCGAAACCAGCGATGAATACTGCAACTAAAACTGCAATTAGCACACTTTTGGAGCTGAATCCTTCAAACTTGAATGCTTGCACTACCCACTCAGCACATGAGTCAAAGGATATGGAGCTGTAACTTTGATCTGTTGAGGATGTGGATCGGCTACTTATACGTGGAAATTGTTGCGCCGGCTCACATTCGAGTATTGTAGCGCGCAGAGGTTAGTTCCGAGCATTGATTTGAGGGAGGGGCAGAGTGAGTGAGTCAAAAGTTTTGTCTGTTTGCCTGAGTGGCACAAGTTAGTGGCAGTCAAAGCTGCGCTCCTTCTTCCCCATTTTGGTTGGTCCAACTACTACAAGTAGTGCCTCCATCCGGATTCACAACATGCCCCTATCGCCACATGACACTTTTGATAACAGGCCCGGCACCGTTTTTTTAGTGGCCTTTATGAGGCCAAATTGTACCAAAAACCGAAAATAGTCAGGTGAATTCTTTCCTCATATCATTATTCAGATCTGTAACAGTGTTATGTAGGACTGACAGTATTTCATAGAATATTCCTGGATATTTCCCACATTCAAACTAGAATATTTTGTGGAATATTGTCAGTACCACATAACACTGTTATGAATCTGAATAATGTTATGCTTTACAACAAAAACTTGAAGAAAAAAAAAGGGGGAAAAAGAGAGCGAATGAAGCAACATGGTTTGATGGGTTATTGTCATCTCTACATCAGAGGTCACGAATGCAACTTATGTTGTTGTCAATAAATCAACCATGATAGCTCCTCCCTTATGACCTATGTCCGATTTTAAGGCGAAAGTGGCATCCTATCATCATCTTTGAATTTGGATGAAATAATAAAAAATTGAATGGCATTCTTCATTACGCGTTGTGCAACCAACATGCCGATACTCGTAAAACGAGAGAAATCCATGACACCCAACCATCAATAGGTAGGTAGACGTTCTAGATACTTGGGTCAAATGATTTTCCTTGCCATTTGAGATATAGTTACGACCCCCATTCATAGAAAGGTGGACCTCAAGCAATGGTCCATAAAGTAAGTATGTAGATCTTATGTTGTCACTCTTTTTAATGGACGCCTTGTGGAGTGGGGAGGCAGGAGGCGGGGGGGGGGGGTGGACTCTTCATACCATGTACAAACTAATGTGAGTGTTAGTAGGAGTACTATTTGAGGCATTGTAATACATAATATACATAAGGGAGAGGCATTAGATTTCTCAAGTGTGTACATTCAAAAAGGTTATTAAGAATTTGAAGTAAAGGAAGATGTACAAAAGGGGGCCCTAAGGTTTAGAGGAATCATTTTGACAATAAATGTGTTAGTTTCATCCAATTCATGATGTCATCCATTTTTTATATGGTAATAGTCCTCAATGACTTCCCTATCCAATCTTCTTAGGATTTACGTTTGAGTCTCATGTTTTTACAAAATAGAGGCTCTTGGGGTGGTCATGGGCTCCCTTGAGTTTCTCTCTCCGGATTGTGGCTAAGCTATTGTGCTCTTGGGTGCGGTATAGAGGAACGGGCTCCCATTCACATCGGTATATAAAACAAACCCCGAAGTTATTTTTATTTTATTTATGCTCTTCGGTGCACGCATAGTAAAGTGGACCAAAAAAGTGCTCCGGTATACAAAAGCCATGATTTTCTTGGTCAAATGCCTATAAGTAGTAGCAAAATGTTGTTTAAAATAACTTTTTTTTCATGATCATGACCTCTATTGTTAAGTTAGGTACTCAAATATAGAATATCAATATGAGATCTTCAAAACCTATCATCAAAAGTGATGTGTAAAAGCAACTGACCAAATATAGTTTTGAACGTAAATTTCATGACCTTAAATATTTTGAACTTGGAATTTTTTTCATATTCCTTGAATTCATTATAAACTTGAGGTCATCGTGATTTCTTTTTTCAAAGATTCATCAATTTAATGTAATGTAATTATATTTTAAACAAGTTTATTATTATTATCTTTTCAATGTCACCCACTTTTTCAACACTGACACTGTCTTCTAAAATACATATACATTGTTCAAAATTGTTTTTTGTGAGCATAAATTGCTTGGCTTTGTAGATTCATATGTTTTCTAAATGTTTATGAATTTCTATTTCATAAAATTCAAAGTTAGTATATAGTTTTGGATCACTTTCACTTAAACCTGAGCAAGGATCAAGAGCTGTCCATTTTACTGTGCTTGCACCCTCTTGTCTTTGTTTGTTTGACGCAATCATTGCTAACATGCTATGGACTAACATTTAAGTATAAGTGGACAACCACTTGTCCAAAAATAATAGGGGATGTGCACTTGTGGGGACCAAAACATCAAATGACAACAATACAAACCACACCACAACAACCACAAGTTTGAATGTTTGTATTCCATTCACTTGCCAACCACCATAATTGTGTAGTTTTGGGATCTAGCGTATCTCATATTGGCGGTTGGAATTGTCCAAAACTCATGCATAAATCCAAATATACTTCGATCCTAGATTATGGATGAAAAATAGTATAATACATTCCTATTGGAAAGTTAGAATGGATTTCATATGTGATAAATTCCTATTTAGTATATATATATATATATATATATATATATATATGTTGTGGAGGCATTTATCACATAGCCAATTTCTAGCCTACACTTAGTACAAATATCTTTGTTCTATCTCTATAAACTGCTTGTATAGGGAGGGGGGGGGGTTATTTCATAGTGACCCACACACGTTATTTAGGTTTGCAATAAAGAGTCCACCCCCCGGGATGGAACATTTATAATTGGAGTGGTATCTATATGACTTGAGAAATGAAGATTTCATTCCACAACGCCTTAGGTAGGATTTGAGTATATTTGGATTCATGCATGCCTTTTGGATAATTCCAACCGCCAATATGACTTCCACTAGATCACAAAACCACACAATTATGATGGTTGGTGAACATGGAATACAAGCATTCAAACTTGTGGTTGTAGTGTTGTTGCTTTTTTTGTCCCCAAAAGTGCACATCCTTATTATTTTTGGGCAAGTGGTTTGTCCAAATATACTTAGATATCAAATTCTAGATTGATATGTGCAATTTATTGCTTCAGGCTAATTAAATGATGTTTCAAACTATTTTGCGTATTTATTATCATAATGTTAGGAGACATTTACTTTTGTTTACTTGTGGTTTTAAAGTATTTGTATAGGCTTATAGCTTTGTATCAAAAAACTTATAGCTTTGTTTAATGCCCCAAGGGGTGGACTCTTCATTGGAAACCTAAATGATATGTGTGGGTCACTACGAAATTAAACCCCCTATATACAAGAAATTTACAGAGGAGAACAATTGTATACTTACTAACAACACACTAGAAAATGGACTCATGTATTTATACTTAGATTTTCAATTTAATGTGATAAATGCCTCCACTATATGTACAAAACATAAATCATGAATTAAATAGGCTATTATTGCATATAGAATCCACTTTTACTCTCCAATGAGAAAGTCATTGAACATCTTTTCATCCATAGCATGTAACTCAACAATTGCCTCAAACAAACAAAGACAAGAGCATATTAGCTTAGCCACAATTTAGAGAGCAAAACAAAGGGAGACCATGAGCGCTCCAAGAGCCTCTAGTACGTAAAAATCTAGAACCCAAATGCAAACCCCAACAAGAATGGATGTAGCAGTTATTGAGGACTTTTACTATATGACAATAATGGATGAAAATGTGAGTTGGATGAAACTAGCCCATGTATTGTCAATCTTTTAAGTAAACTTTAGAACCCTCCTTTGTACATCTACCTTTACTTCATAATTCTTAATAGCCTTTTTAAAGTACAAACTAGACAAAACAAAATTACCCTAAACCAGGATGGCCCATGTGATCATTTGAAGAGAGAGAGAGAGAGCGAAAGAGAGAGATCAC